>OV049866.1:5466158-5652028 GCA_920104075.1 Melanargia galathea | reverse complement strand
CGCTTCGCGACACCATCTTAAGGGAAGTTGCAATAAAATTTCTGCCACGATCGTTTTATTGTTATGTTTAAAAATGTAGTGTTGTCTCTTACACACTTATGAAAATTTTGATAAGCTTAAGCTATTTTCCGATCCACTATTTTCTATAGGACATTATGCCAAGTCCTCTTCTATAGGTTCATGGCTTTTGCCCTTTTGCCTCTATTTTGCTTTATCTATAGTGTCTATGCTACGTCAGTGCCTTCATGGCATAGAGATAATAATAATAAGTAGAGTAGGCATACCTACCTTAAAAACGTGCCAAAAATACACTCACACACGCACAATCCTGTAACATAAAATGGCGCGTGTTCATTGTGATGTCTCAAGTTGTGCGTGTGTGAGTGTTCATGTATACATTTTAGGGAGGCCATCTTAAGGGAAGTTGCAATAAAATTTCTGCCACGATCTGTTTTATTGTTATGTTTAAAAATGTAGTGTTGTCTCTTACACACTTATGAAAATTTTGATAAGCTTAAGCTATTTTCCGATCCACTATTTTCTATAGGACATTATGCCAAGTCCTCTTCTATAGGTTCATGCTTCATGGCATAGAGATAATAATAATAAGTAGAGTAGGCATACCTACCTTAAAAACGTGCCAAAAATACACTCACACACGCACAATCCTGTAACATAAAATGGCGCGTGTTCATTGTGATGTCTCAAGTTGTGCGTGTGTGAGTGTTCATGTATACATTTTAGGGAGGCCATCTTGAGGCCATCATCAATAAAATTTCTGCCACGATCTGTTTTATTGTTATGTTTAAAAATGTAGTGTTGTCTCTTACACACTTATGAAAATTTTGATAAGCTTAAGCTATTTTCCGATCCACTATTTTCTATAGGACATTATGCCAAGTCCTCTTCTATAGGTTCATGCTTCATGGTCAGTGCGTGGTCAGTGCTTTGTTTTGTTTTTTTTTGTTTGTTTTGATTTATGCCACCTGTCATTCGGCAAGTTTCAGTTGGAATTTTGGTTGGAATCATTGAATATTTTTAAAATAGAATTTGTTTAGTAATTCTAATTAGAATATATTAATTATAATAAGATCAGAGTTGTATTAAAGCATGGAGTGCAATACTATCTGTCCAGATCCGTCTTTAGAAAAACAACTTACAGGCCATCGCAACAGTGTAACAGCATTATTTTACAATCGTAATGAAAAACAATTGGCCAGTAGCTCATTGGATAATACTATTTTGGTAAATACTATCCTTTAAGTCTATTCACAGCTTATTAATTGCCACCCTTCTGGCTGCCTTCTTTCAGTTTTCACTTTTTGCTATTAGTTTTGAATGTTATCATAGTGAAGTGACAACATCGATTTATTTTTTATAGCTATGGGACTTACGTGGTACCATGAAAAGCTATAGATTCCAGGGCCATGACGAAGCAGTAATGGATGTAACGTTTTCACCGTCGGGGAAGTATATGGCTTCTGCGTCCAGAGACAAAACCATCAGGATATGGGTGCCGACTGTCACAGGCAGCACAGGAATGTTCAAAGCGCATTCGCAAACTGTGCGCTCAGTTCAATATAGTCCTGATGGAACTAAGGTATAAGACATTGATCATTAGTTTTTCTTATTATATTGTACTGAAAAGACTAAAACATCCACCTAAGCACAATAGATCAGTGACGATTAACATGTTACAGGGACCTGCATAGTCATATCACTAAGAGGAAGATAATATCTGCTTGTATCAAATTGCTGACTCTTGTTTAGGAAAGAAAGATTTAGAATTGGCTTAATGCAGATTAGCAGGCTTTAACAAATATTGTCGCATGATAGTGATAATAACTGGGATGAACAGCTTAACATCACTAATAACTACCATATTTGAGCTGGCACTATGAATTTCTTGATTAAAAAAAACCAATACCTACCAATTTGTAGCCCATATCCTGAAGTTGAACTATGATGATATCTGCATTTGAACATTCTAACTGCTAGACCAAGAAGGCAGTGTACCATAACAAGTTTACCATATTTCCAGATAATAACAGCATCGGATGATAAGATAATAAAAACATGGTCCAGTGACAAACATAAATTCTTAGCCTCCTTCGTAGGGCATACTAACTGGGTGAGACGAGCCTCTATGTCCAGTGATGGCTCTGTCATAGCATCGTGTTCTGATGATAAGACCACTAGACTTTGGAACCCAGAGACAACAGAATGCATACACACATACAAGGACCAGAATAGCCATGGGATGTATCTGGCTTGGCACCCATCTAGCTGCTATGTTGCTGTGGGTACATCCAAAGGGAATATAAAACTGTATGATGTAAGAACACATACTCTTGTTCAATATTACAGGTAAATATAGGTTTGCATTAGTTATGAATACTTTAAAATAATTAAATAAAACAAATGAGAAGCTGCTGAACAAAACAGCATAATTACACCTCAAGGTCAAAAAAATTTTTTTAATTCAACTTATTTCTAGTAAAAACAGTCTAAAATTGCATCCAAAGTTTGTTGGCTTCGAACAAGTCTTAAAAGCTTTGAATATGTTTTATGCTTCTGTAAAATTTTATTTTATGTAATTTTCATAAAATCATTTTTTGTTTGCCAGCTCCTCAAATATGTTAAAATGCTACAAATTAAATATAGTATGTAACTGTCCATTTTTCTAGAATCATAATTTATACAGTTGTATTGGATTAATATTTGCCAATGTGGTTTCAGTGTACATAATGATGCAGTCACACAGATAGCATTTCATCCTAGTGGGAGTTACATATTGACTGCAAGTAAAGATGGTAAAATGAAGGTGAGATTTAAATGAAGGATTCACTATAAAAACAAGTTTATATGGGTGATTATGAACATAATGGGTAATTATTATTTTCAGATATTAGATCTCTTGGAGGGACACCCAATATATACCCTGTGTGGTCACACTGGTGGAGTAAATGCTGTTACCTTTTCTCCGAGCGGACAATTCTTTGCTTCAGCTGGTGATGACAAAATGGTTAGGCATCAACCTAATCGGCTAACGATCGTATGATCAAACGACGTGCGAGATACAAACATAATATGAGTGTCCTAATTGAAGCTCACAACACAAGTCATCGCGCGATCACGCAATAATCATTTTCATCGCGCAACGTATTCACAACGTTTGTGATTGTATGATCGTTAACCAATTAGGATGACAACTTAATGTGCTATTAATAAACATTTTTCAAAATTATTTAATTACCAATTAATTAATTTTGTCTATCTTTTTTAGGTATCTTTATGGAAAACGAATTTCACAGAACTTGGAGATATAAATGAAAATGTTGAGGAGAATTCTGTATCTCCTACTCCTAAGCCTCAGAATACTAAAGTTAGTGAAAAGAAAAGAATAAAAGGTTTAGGGCATCCAAAATGGAAATAGTGATAAGAGTAGTATTATAGTAGTAAGGAATAGTTATTATACCAGTAGACAGTAAGAAACAAATAATTTAATGTTTGTTACACAATTTAATTGATACTTTTGTTTAGGACCAATCATTGGAATGTACCAAAATAAAGTACACTCTAGCTATTCAGAAACTAGACTTCAGGGAGAATTGCAATCTAACTAGAAATATGTTACAACTAATTATATAAAACACTAACTAAACTCATGTTAATCCACCTCATAGGGTGCGAAGATATGGTATCACTGTTATCACAGTAAAAAGTATCCTGTGACCAATTTTGTTCATATTGATAATGCAGTAGAAATTACATCAGATTCTATAGAGAATGTGGGTTTCCAAGAAGGAGCCCCTAATGCTAATAGTACTACCATAGAGTCAATACGGCAAAGCGAGAATCATGGTTCAACACCGAAATCAAAAAACCTAAATGATAATTTGAATTCACAATGTCATGGTGAGTGTCATTCGGTGGACTGTTCTTCATACAGTGTGGGTCACATTAGCCATATTCCTCGTACACCACCAACTCCAGGCACATATACTATACCAAAAATTTTTAACAAATCAATTGGAACAGATAAAAACAATGAAGATATCTTTGGTATGATCAAACTCGGTGATAATGATGTATGCTACACTAGTGGGACCATAGAGTGGGTGGGTCGAAAGAGAAGTTTTCCCATCAATAGTGGCTTTAAAATACTCAGTCAATACAGCAGGCAGCAAGAGCCTGTTGAGAAAAAGGTAAGAAGACTAAACACAACTTATACTAATGATGTGGATAGAATAAGAGAGTGTGATTGCGCTGATGTGTTACCAACTGTTAACGCAATAGTTGATCACTTGAATGCACTCCATGAAGCAGTAGACCTCGTCGATTTAAGGCTCAACACTTTAGAAGACACTGTCAGCAAGAATGATTAGAATTAATTGACAATTTGTGATATTTTATTGATATGATGAGAATTAATTGACAATTTGTGATATTTTATTAACATAACGAGAATGAAGTGTCAAGTTGTGATATTTTATTGATATGATGGAATAATTGAAAAATAAAGTATTTATTGATAAAAAATATATTTTTTCTTAATTATAATATTATTTTGGTACCTTAGTCTGTACCAGAGCTGCAATGTATTTTAATGATTAAACAACAAACAATATATGCAAATAAGAAAAATGTAACAGTAAAATATTATTTATCATTAGATATACAACCAATAAAAAGATTACATATTACATGTTATCATTCACAAGTAATTTTAGGGCCTCTTTTTCACTGTGGCTAAAGCTCGTTTTTCTACAATAAAATATGTATAAAAAAAACTAGAAGTTAAATTGAACAATACTGGCCATCATGACGTCACTCTTGATGAAGGATTTTTTTAACCTTTGCTTATTCAAGACTCATTTACAGACATTGTACAAATTCTTAAATTCAATTCAAGACTAGGTTTTTGTCAAAAATTATGCAAGATGTAGAATTATTTTCAGTAGAAAAGTGCCACAGATTTGTGCAAGTTTTTTATATTTTTAAAGCACATTTTAGAAGAGATCCTTGTAAAGTTATTAATATACCTATTATTCCTGCCTGTTTTAAAAGAAACTCACATCTTTTCATTCGTTAAATTATTTTATCTATTCTGTACCAACATAGCTAGTCTTTTTCCCTGTTTTCTTTATAACTTCAAGTAGCTGATCTGCACTGAGTGTTGATGTTACAGATACTTTCTGTTCCGGTAGTGAGATGCAGACATTGTCCACGCCTTGACCTTTTAATCTGCCAAGCACCCTGTCCACAGCTCCTGAACAACCTTCGCAGGTCATCTCAACATTGAATATATGTGTCTGAAAAATACATATGACGGTCAAACAAGTATCAAAATATATGGACTAAGTGACTAAAGCACATTACCACAAGCATGGCACACAACGCATTGTGCTGTACTGACGTGCGATTCAGTGATGACATTAACCGAATTTCTTTGGAGAATTTTCAGCACAGAAAAATTCGTTGCGTGCGGAAACCACATTTTGAATAAACACGACTTTGTACTACAGTTTGGGTGTATCTCTAGATGTTATCATTACAGTTTTTAGTGCAACTAAATTAACATATTTTTGTAGTAAACTGATAAAATGAATACTAATTTAGCCGAAAATGAGGCTATTTTACTTGTTTTATCTTTAAGTAAATGGGATCATTGTTACAAGGTAGGTACACTTGGCAAGTGCCAAGTTGTTTAAAAAATATTTTACTAAGTTTATAGCGGACTTACCGTAGACATTGCGATGGGGTACTTGAATTATATCACCAAATTGAAATCAGATAGAATAGAATGATAAAAGTGTAACTTTATCATATAATTAGATAAAAACGATATAAAAAGATACAAATGTAAACGTAAGAAACCGATGGCCGATGCATTGAACTTTTGACATTGACATATTCTGTGCTGGCAGTTTGCACTTTGCACATTGAGGAATTAATAATATAGAGGCGCCATACCTACTTTAAAAACGTGCCAAAAATACACTCACACACGCTTATACCTGAATTACTAATTCTGTGGAATTCTGACAGCTGTCATTATCATTTACAGATGAGTTATTTGTATGGAGAATAGGGTTAACATCTACGAAGTACGAGTTTACCCCAAACTATTTTAATTCCCTGTCAACATAAAAAGCCATATGCCGCGTAATAATATTAGTCGTTTCGCCCTAAAATAGCAAAACACCAAGAGTGAAAACTAGAAAGTGCACACTAACAGCAATAGAAAACAAAAGAAGCACGCTGAAAAAATTCATTCAAAAATGGAAGTCAAATGACATCCTCACCATGAAGTATAGATCGACCAGAATCTCATGAAATATAGGGAAATTAAATTTTGTAGTAAGCAACACTAGGTTAACTCGGCTGCCCTAGTGATAAACAAAGTAATTACATTCAGAACACCTTACCTGGGATCGTTTCACGAAACGAAAAATCAAGCAACTGCATTTGAAATACAAAAACAAAGTAATCAACATCCAATTACTTTGTTTTTGTGTTGTGCTTGTTGTTTACTTGGTTTTGCATTTATATTCCGGGTTAGTGTGTGCAGTTACTTTGTTTGGGCAATTCAAATTTCAGTAAACCGTTCAAGTTATTTGAAATATTAAACTGTGTAAAAAACTACTCGACATAAAACTTTTGTTAATGCAAAAAAGTCAATTTCACAAAAAATGTCAGTTACTTTGTTTATCGCTAGGGCAGCCGTAGTGTTGCTTACTACAAAATTTAATTTCCCTATTTTTCATGAGATTCTGGTCGATCTATACCTATCTGTTTTCTTGTCTATGGTAAAAGATTTTTATAGTTGTTCCTGGTCTGTGGATTAAGTTATTGGTAGTTCGTCTGTGAAAACTTTGACAACGTTTGACAAACTGAGTTTGACAATTTGACGAATTTGACAATTAGCTAAGTGGAAATTGGAATACGGATTACGGTGTGTCTGTGAGGTTTTATTTATTAATTTCGATAATTTAGTGATATATTTTCAATTCAAATGAAAACATGACACTCAGAGATAATCTCAGGGATCTGGGATGGTAAGTGGAATGTAATAAAAGCTCTTAAAAGTTAAAATAAACATAGTTAACATTTATTAAAATGTACAATATGATATTTTCTTTTAGGCACTTGAGTCAAGAAGGTATTGATATTATTAGCGAAAATGGTCAAATACAAGATGTAAATATCCTTAGCCGGAGGGCTCTAGACGTACGTATTGTGAAAACTCATATTTTCCACTTCTTTGATCATCAATCGACCCACACAGATTTTGGTGGACATGATTGACTTGCTTTGTATTTCAGTTTGATTTGAGGGACATAGGCGAGGCCGCCTTTCCCGAAGAGTTTACGAAGGATCCTTCTAAGTTAGAGAAGCCAATAGTTGTCCAAATCCAGAAGATACGAAATGTGTCAGCCCCCAAAGCCAACGAGGAGTCAACATCAGCTCCTCGGATGTTGAAGTTTACACTGCATGACGGAAAATCTTCATGCACCGCTCTGGAGACAACTTCTATTCCCAATCTGAGCATTAACACTCCACCAGGGACAAAGTTGTTGCTGAAGAATGAGGGCCTTGAAGTATGCCATGGTGTGATTTGGCTAACCCCCACAGTGGTGTCAGTGTTAGGCGGTAAAGTCTCTCATATGATTGAGAAATGGGAGCTCAATAGAAGCCTAGCTAAGCATACTAGAGGTAGGTCTTTTACTACTGTTTTGTTGTACAGAATAAAAACATCTGGTCCTTTATTTTGTTAATTTTTAAATTATTTAAACAAAAATTACAGCAATAAGTGTTTAAAATCAATGAATACTTGGCATTTCTAAGAAAAATTTGTTAGCTACCTAAATTATTGGAAATAATTATTTTCCCAGGTGGCATAGGAGTAGATGGTGGTCCACCACCATGGATTCCGTTTGGTCAAAGGCTGGAGGCGTTACCAGTTGATAAACAATTCAAGAGTTTGCAAGAAGCAGCCAAACAGGACAATGCCGAATTTGAAGCTCAGAGGAAAGGAGCTATTGCAGAGGCGCAGAGGATGTCTGGTGTAAAAAAGGTACAAGGTTTTTGAAATTATAATGTAATTATTTTTTCCTACTTGCTTCCGCAGCTTCGCTTGTGGGTGGGTCAAGCTGTATGTTTGGTCTTGTCCATTTTGATCAAACATAGCACAGTATTTAGAAGATTGCTGGCGGATATTGCTTCAGCGATAGCATTTGCATTATTTATTGTTTATTCTTATTTTAGTGTAATTTTGTCACTGATGTAATGTTTTAACTACAAAAACTATGTATCTGTGTTATTTTGGAATAACCTAATACTATAAAAGACAGAAAAATCCTGTACAAATACTTTGATTTTTGAGGATAAAAAGTATTTTATCCTATGTCCTATCTTGAAAGGTAACATACACTTTCTCGATTATAATATCAGTATGAGTTTTAAATAAAATATTAAGATTCAGAAGAAAATTAAGTTGCCTCTTTTACAAAACATTGAAGAAGTTGTGTTTATTTTTACAGGTATTTGGTGGTGGCACTAAGCCTCTATTAGATGCAAATGTACAGAAAATTGTTGATGCAGGATTCTCTGAGGAACAGGCTGAGAATACTCTCAAGTATACTAAGAACAATGTTGAAAGGGCACTTAGAATATTGCAGAAACGGGACAACTCCGAAAACAGGAGTAAAGAGAAACCAAAGGAGCCCGATCAGCCGATTCAAACAAAGCGCAAAGGGAGAAATAAAGACAATAATGATGAAGATGGCGTACCAGTCAAACCTTCAGGAAAAGTGTCTTTATTTGATTTCTTGGAAGACAAACTTCCTAATGTACCAGATAAGGATAAAAACAATCGCCGGGAATATAACGCGCCTTCTGAAGACAGGGGTGAAAGGAGTTACGGTAATAGGGATAGGAACAGTGCCAAAAACAACCCGCGCTCACAGGGATCGCGATACGACGGCCCCCGACACAGGTGAGGGCATAACAGTGATGTCTTATGATCAACAACTTAAACAACTTTGTGTGATTTTCTACTACTAATTAAAAAAGAAAAACATTTTTTCTCAAAAAACAAATTGGCCGAAATCTTTTTTTATTATTATTATTATTTAATAATAAAATTAAATTGTTATTTAACTTGCTGTAATAAGGTGTTGGAAGCTTGTAATTTCATTCTTTTTCAGATTTTCTGTTATATTTTTCTAATATAAAAGTTAGTGTATGTCTGTCTTCAGATATCTCTGTGCCTTTCATCAAGATCGTTTAAGTAACATTTCCCCAGTCTAAGTAATTTTTAATTTAACAGGCCTGATCGGGGACACTATGACAACTATCACAATAACTCGCACAGGGAAGAGCGCAAGTATCAGACACAGAACGAGAAACCTCCGAGGTTCCAACGGAAGCTGGAAGAAAAGAACAAACAACAGCAACAGGCCAACAATTTAAACTTACATTACAACAACGCATATCCCGGCCAATCTCACAACCAGTACCCCGAAATAAACATGAGGAATGAACACTTCAATGATAACAACATGATCAACAATCAGCAACAGCAACAAAATTATCGTAATATAAATAACATGGACAGTCTAGTTGATGCGACGGCTAATTTGAATTTGCTCTCGAATCAATCTCGGCCTAACGAAGAGGTCTCGCCTGCCAGAAATTATCAATCGTATCCAGAACAAGCTTATCAGCAAAAGCAGTATGTTCCGAATCAAGCTATGCAGGAAATACCTCCGTTCAGACGAAATAATGATATTCCTAAATACCAGGAGCAGACATATCGCAGGCCGCAGCAGCAGCCGAATGGCTACATGGAGCCGCAGCAGACCCCCGTGTATTCCAACATGAACTATATGGGTGCTCAGGTATCTCAGGTATTTATTTATTATTATTTATGTACCAATAGTAGTTATGAAGCAGTAATGTATGTGCAGTGGACAAGAATAATATGGTATTTAACTTTTTTTTTTTATGAAATTAATTTATTGAGTAAACATCAACAATGTGAAAATATCTACTTTGTTGTTTGTTGCTGTGCTGGTGTTGCGATTTCTGTAGATCCTTCACATTTGGTTCATGATGCCTAAATATGGATAAAATATACGAATTTACCCATGGAAATCTGTATATAGACTTCTATTAGTATTTAGAGATGGATACATAACCTGAAAAATGAAAGGCCTTTACAACTACCCCTTATTTAACCCCCTTAGGGGCCGAATTTAAAAATCCTTTCTTAGCGAATACCTACCTTATAATAGCTATGTGTATGCGAAATTTAAGCCTGATCGGTCTAGTGGTAAATAGCTGTGTATTTATAGATCAGTCGGTTACCTTTTCCTCTTATATATTTAAAGATAAAATACAAAATGATAACAGAAAACGCGCGAAAAGAACTCCCATCCGTAGAGACCGCCAGTTCACCACCACCATGACTCACTTTAACATCCCACTCTCCCTCTTATCCAACATCCCTCTTATCACATTGTCACAGACCTCCCACCAGGCTTCAATTTGTCTGACTCAGGGAGGTTTCGGCGGTCGCCAGTACGGGTACGGCGCGCGGGCGCAGGAGTACGGCGCGCTGCGCGCGGGCGGCCCGTTCCTGCCGGGCTCGCTGCTCGGCTTCCAGAACGCGGCGGTCAACGAGCAAGCGCGCGCCATGCTGGGCGTCGCCGACATCAACTGGAAGGTCGGCGATCGGTGCCTCGCTCTCTACTGGGAAGACAATAATGTGAGTTTTTCATCCCTTTACTGATTACTACAGTTCCCTATAAGTGTTTCAGTATTCAGCAACTCTGTCTAATATCTAGGCTTTAGAATAGAAAAGTGCTTTACTCAAATATTTTTTTACAAAATCTTTGTTTAGTAAAAATACTTTTTGTGTGATAAGGCTGGCATATCCAAACGGATATTTGCCTCTCAAAAAATAAAGAGATAAAAAAAGATCTTTTGAATAGTCAAGTGAATCTAGCATTGGTTCGGAATGGTTCAGTATGCCGTTCCTGTCACAAAGAACCAGCAACACGACTGTTGCTTTTCTTTTTTAAATCAAATATTGTGGCTAATTCTGTTGTACACAATCTCTAAACCTAAACTAAAATGACAGGCCTAAATCTATTGCTATCCTTTTCTGCAGTATGAAAGAGATAGGAATAAATTTAGACCTGTCATTTTAGTTTAGGTTTAGAGATTGTGTACAACAGAATTGGCCACAATATGATGTTATATACATAATTAAATTGCCGTCTCGCGCATTGCCGGAGCGAGTATTCAAGAAGCAAATATGCAATAATTAATAGGTATTTAATGATATGTAAACTTTTTTAAATATTTGTTTCAGTTCTATGAGGCGGAAATCACCGGCATTTCCGCGAACACTGTAGTAGTAAAATTTTGCGCATACGGTAATCACGAGGAAGTTCTTAAGTCAAATTGCTTGCCGTACCCCAGCCAAGGTAGGTTTGACTAAAGTATAATTTATTGTATTGTATTTTAGTTATTTATTCACAGACAACAATGGTCCAGTTGTTAGTCAATTACAAAATAAAACCGGTCAAGTGCGAGTCAGACTCGCGCACCGAGGGTTCCGTACTCCAAAAGTATAAGTACAATCTTTTTTTCATCAGTTTGTCTTAAAAGGTAAGGTGCTAATTAGTATGAGCTAAATTGTATGAGCACTCATACAACTTAGAGGTCTATCTTAATTGACTCAACTATGTATGTATGGAGACACCCTTTAATTTCTTTAGTTTTTGGAATTTTTCCTTATTTGTGCTGTAAGACCTAGCTTTTTGCCAAATTTCGTAATTCTAGGTCAACTAGGAACTACAATTTAGGTTTTCGACCCAAAACCTATAGGGTACTTCCGGTTGACCTAGATTTGTCAATTTTGGTCAAAAGCATGGTCTTACAGATCAAGTAAAGGAAAAATTCCGAAAAATAAAAAAAGTTGAAAATTAAGGTAAATTTTGGTACTTACAAGTGTTCGTGAAAATCCAAATTTGCCCATATCTTTTTATTGTGAGGACTCAGGACCTTAATTTTTATACACCTAATAGTAACCATAGATCTTAGTATCTGGTATAAATTTCAACTTGCTAGGTCCACCCGTTCCTGAGAAAATCTTTGGTGACACGAACAGACAGACGGACAAGAAAGTGATCTCATAAGGGTTCCTTTTTTTACCTTTTGAGGTACGGAACCCTAAAAACTAATTATTTTTGTTAGTTTAAAATCAAACACACTGTGTTGCAAGCCAAGTTCCAAGCCTGTTTCAAGTGAGTATAGTCGGAGTATACTCTATAGATCTCAACCTAAGCCTCAGTAGAGCTAAAGTCGAGCTCTATAGAGAGTCCTCTGACTGTAATCAAACTTGAGGCAGAGTTGAAACGCGACAGATATATTTCAGGGACATATTTACGTTTCGTTTTGACTGAGTCTCTAGTCTGAGGGTCTCATAGGGTTGTGCAACGTCTGAGTGGCGTGTCTCGCTTGCAGGCGCATCGAGCAGCGGCGGGTACGCGGCGCGGCGTGCCTAGGGGCGCGGGGCGGCGCCGCCCCCCGCCGCCGCCGTCAGCTGACCACAGCGACCCCCGCGCACCGCGCCCCGCGCCCCGCGCCCCGCGCCAGCGTGCGCTTGACGTGCCCGCAACTCTCTACATCTTTCATTTAACAGCTGTGCTTGCTCTCTTGTACACGATCTCTGAACTGTACCCTTGGTTATTAGTTTGCACACGACAGCAATATCTAAATACTATAATGTCAGAGTAAAGTTGGCCCAAAGTCAATTGTTTTAAAATCGAACGATCAGTACTTCCGATTTTTATTTTTCAAAGTCTCCGCTTAGGGCGCTGGCTAGGTCCATTTCACTTCGAAGTATGAATCGTTTCGATACTCGAAATCGATCTATGTTATCGCAGTGTGCAAACTCGCACTAACCCTACTGAATTGACAGATGTAAAAGTAGCGCTTTCCTTTTCGCAGTGTTTCCTGCTGGGAGGGATAGCGTTAGTTTTAGAGCAATACCACACGTGTGGTGTTACCCTTAGACCTGTATAATTAGTTCGGTTTAGATATTGTGTACAACTGAATCAGCACCAGTGCAAGCCTAGCTTGGTTTCTCCGGAATAAAACTAACGACCGGCGTAAGATACGATTGGCATTATTCATATAACAGTTACTGTTTAGTTAAATCAGTTCCAAAATAATGGCCTACTTAAATAAATTATGAGTACTTTAAATTAAAAAAAGTTTTACAAAATTTCAGAATTACGCAGCACTTTTATTTTTGATGTCTCATTGGTGTCAATCAGTTCTACACAATATTTACACTAAATTGACGGGTATAAAAATATTGTGCTATCCTTTTTATAATGTTCCCTTTGGAAGAGGATAGCAATACGTTTAGACCACTCAATTTAGTTTACAGATTGTGTACAACTGTATTAAAACCACCGTTAAACGGAACGACATCTAAATTAATTATTGTCACCTGTACTGACGTATTACAAAATTATTGTAAAGATGTATAATTTAATTAAATAAGTTTTAAAAATTATACGTATACACTAATTACAGTACTTCAGGATATATAATGTGCATTGGCTAACTTCGTATTCCCGAATATAAAATTGCTTTTTTAGAATGGACTATGATTAAATGACATTTATGTGTTTGTGATAAAATTGAAATGAGTATTTTTAGGACCAAATTACTTTCATCAATCGTTTTTTAATGTACAAAACGATTATGATTTTCGATGTTTGCCGATGCGGTTTTGTAATGTACAAAATGGTTAGTTTCGATGTTTGCCGATGCGGTTTTGTAATGTACAAAACGATTAGTTCCGATGTTTGCCGATGCGGTTTTGTAATGTACAAAACGATTAGTTCCGATGTTTGCCGATGCGGTTTTGTAATGTACAAAACGATTAGTTCCATGTTTGCCGATGCGGTTTTGTAATGTACAAAACGATTAGTTCCGATGTTTGCCGATGCGGTTTTGTAATGTACAAAACGATTAGTTCCGATTGATTGCCGCTGTACAATATTTATTCTGAAGTACTGTAATATTTTTGTGTGCGTTTAAAATTCTATAACATTAAAATTGTACAAAGTGAAATGTGGACCACGATGGTTCGTGTGGTGAGCGTTGCGCGCTCGTCAAGTGAAACTCGACGCGAGATTATGATTAATAATTATATTATTTTTACTGTGCAGCTGCAATCGTATGCCTATTGTATTTTGTTATGAACTATCCGAATACTGACATACTAATGATATATGTTGTCCTATGTTGAACTGAATTTTGTATCTGTATTTTGATGCAAATGGCGGAAACATACTTAACGAGGGCCGTTTCTATAAAATGTGAGAATGCAAAATCATTGGAAATTAAAAAGTATAGATGGATTATAGGTTAGATATATAAAAAAACTTTTTTAGGAGTCATTTGATTGCTGTTTGTATTGCGTTTTGACGAAATTGGAAAAATTTTAACGACGCGCGGTTATTAAATTGTGTGCTTGAAAAGTTTTACTAAGGAACAAGTCAATTCAGACTTACGCGATACAAGTGTAGTATATGTTGCATACCTGGATCATAGAGCTACGGTTAGCTACGGTATGTTATATGCAGGACATATTATTAAAAATTGCGCATCTAAGTCCATGAAAAATTCGTAAGTATGTTTCCGTCCTAATTCGTTTGAACACATCCTAAACGAGACCGAAAGATCTAAAAGTTTTGCCTTCTCTTTTCAGTGAACATTGCGATTGCGGCACTACTTTTAGACCTATCAATAAAACTGTTTAAACTTTGTAGCTCGATTTTACTAAGGAATTATACCTAATTATATCTACCAGTGTTGTTTGTGTACAGGCAAACTCGATGTAAAAATATACTTATAGTGTAGCTCAATTGTATTTCATAATAAATAGACGTAAGTTGAAACTTGTATGTTATCGATGTTTTCTGGTTATTCGTTACCTTGTTACAAAGGTGTCCCGGCTACGCGAACTTTTGATCGGCAGACAGTGGTACAAATTCTGCTGTAATCAATCTTTAAACTGAACTAAACGGACTGATCGAGAAACAGTGCTACCCTTTTCAAAATGTACCTTGAATTACACCTACAGCATTACATTTAGAGCTGTCAATTTACATTCAGTCTGATTTTTAATTACGTGGAATTCTGACTAATGTTAACAGAGATAGAACAGTTCCCACAAAAAAAGGTAATGAATTCAAACCTTATTTATATAAAAATCAATTTCCGCATATTATGACAAATGCCTGACAGACACTTCATGTTTATCATGTAATTCGACTTCCATTTTTGAATGTTCAATGTGCTTCTTTCATTTTCTATTGCTGTTTGCAATAGAAAAATAAAGAGCTATGTAAAAAATAGGAAAAATAAAATAGAAGAGCGTTCCTCCACTCTTAAGGCCAAATTAGACGGTGCCCCGTTCATCGTTCATTTTTGCGATGAACGATACGATATTTGCTATGGCACAGTGCCTGTGAACGATGAACAGTCGGTGTTTAGACTGTTCATTTTCGATGATTCATCGATAAAGCCTCGAAAATGAAAGCATAAATCCCGAAAAATAAACCGTCTAATTTGGGCTTTAGCAATTTCTATTTTAGGGTGAAACAACTGATATTTTTACGCGGCTTTTTAAATTTTTAATCATTTTTATGACCTCATTATTTGGAAATATTCGGAGTGGAGGACGCTGTAGAATATTATTAATAACCATCTGATTTTTTGTATGCAGCTTAGTAAATACATACTTGTATAATAAAATGGCCACATACATACATATTACATAGTCCTACAAAAGTGGAACGATTTCCCACCCGAGTGAATTGAAATGTTTAACACCTGCGCACTCGAGTAGCTACCTCCATCGAGAATTTTCATAGAGGAAAACTTGGTCGTCTCGTCGAAACGAACCTACTCACGAAGATTCAGCCTGTTATTAATCACTAAAAAATTTGTTCGTCGGCTGCCGGACCATATTAGTCATGTTCATCATGGCTAATAATATTCTTTAAAAAAAAAAGAAAAATACACTGTCGGCCGATGAAAAGTTTGTGGCCTTCGGAGGCTGAACTGTCGATCTATGTGTACTGTGTATAAATATTATGAATTTATGAAGTATTTATCCCGATATCGTTTATATATGTAGGTATAGTCAGTTTTGTCACTGAACGGGCCTAAACTATTATTTCATTCTGTACCAGCCGTTTGTGTTCACACTATTTAGTTGGTGTGCAAAACCCTTCAGATTCCTTTAGAATCTTCTTTAAAAGAGTGCTATAGTATCTGCGGCCACCCACCCAGTGTTCTTTTCTTTTATATTGATTGAGATGAGATGCAATGCAATTGCAATTATTCTTGCGAAGCAATAAAATATGCATAATATTATTGGGGCTGGTACAGTGGCGTGCACTTCATAAAGGCAACAAAGCACTGCATACCCAGAGAAAAGCAATGCTTAGGTAAAAGTATAAGAAAAGAAGCAGTAGAAATTTTAATATTACCCATTGCATACCCTGCCTTCAAATCCTGTGCACGCCACTGGGCTGGTAATTATTTGCTTTAAACACTTGTTAGAGTAAGTTTGCTCGAAAAGGAAGCATTATCCAAGCTTAGGGAATTAGCGATGTTGAAACTTTGTTAATACATAATTTAAGTATACAAAGGTTCATTCGGAAGGTACCGCCATTTATTATTATTCTCTACTTACCTTCAAAAAAACTTTTTGGGTTCGCACGCTCTGCGATTTCGGCTATTCCAAAACTGCGCGATTCATCACAGTGCGTGGCATTTCTTATTTGTAAATTTCTCACTGCCTAAATTTTGGTCAAGAAAGTTTCGCTCGTTTTTGCGTGAAAGAGCACTTGAAAAAATAAACAATTACAATTTTATAACTTGTAACCAATAGAGAAAACTCCAAATCCTTGTAAGGTTTATTGGGCATTTATTTTCCATATAGGTGTATATAATTAAGTATGATTTCTCACTTTCCCCGGGGTCGTGACTCGTGAGCCCTTTCTATTAATCACATATAATGGAAGTGGTTTTCTTGGGATGTTAATGCGGTGGGCTGTTGTCCGCTATATTTGTTCCTGTCCTTCATATACCTTGCTGTCTGTAACTTCATGTTTCACGTTGCACGACTGCCGTGTCTGATCGACGAGTTGATTTTATTGAACGCTGCACAGTAATGTCTCTCCTTTTATAGTTGTTAGGGAAACTAAAGTAAAGGATGTAAACTCTCATGCATTATGCTGGGGACACCCTTGCAACACGCCACCCACACAGGGTAAGTCACGCCACGCCACGCGTGTTCAGTCAAGTATTTTCGTAGCATCTTGACATAATAAGAAACATTACGAGTTACGACTCAATGCGCATTGATTTAGGCAGAGTTTTATTTTATTCGATGACGAGTCAGCCTTTGACTGCGATCTCATCTGGTAAATAAATGACGATGCAGTCTAAAATTGAAGCTGCCTGACCAGAAAAATGGTATGGCAGTTTAATGTGACCCATTTCCCCAATTGGTTTATTAGTGTTGCCACGGCCGAAGCCTCACACCGTTCCAGATCTGATAAATAGAAATATTAAATTCTGTAGTTGATCCCGTGGGGAATCAAACGCGGGGCTTCACAGTGATCACCGCTGCGTTAGTGAAACCTAACCCTACGATTTGATTGTACTCAAAATGTGTCACGGCGTGGGGTGGGGTGGCGTGGCGTGTGGTGGCACGGCGTGGGGTGGGGTGGCGTGCTACAGGTGTGCCTGGCCCATTAATTTATTCTCAGTCTATGTAACCAAGCATCGTAGTGTAGCTTGTAATAAGTGTACTTGTTGTATTTTAGCGCAAAGTGTGTAATATATTGTTTCGGATTATATCGGAGTATAGTTTGATGCGTTTTTTTTATTTATCTATAATGTAAAGAATTGTATAACTTACGTGAAATCACCATTTATTTACTTAGAAGTTTTAAATTTAATTCTGTATGAATTATGTTATCTTTGTTTTATTAATTTAATAAAATGGTTGCTTTCAATTAATCTACAATAAAGGCTCGTGCAAATTACAGCCGCCGCGGCGCTTCAAATTACAAAATTCCCTCAAAACATATAAGGCTCTATTTAATAGCGTATAGAGCATTATAAATCTGCCAATGCGCTGCGCTGCGGCCTGCCTCTTATGCATCGCACATAAAATGCACGGGGATTTTTGCGTTGCGGCACGACCAGCCCTAATCTGCGCGAGCCTTAACTGCTTGTACTTTTGAGAGTTCAAATACAATTTGAACTTTAAAAAGGTGATGTTATGACCGGTTTACATTATTCCAGTTGCTAGATTCAGAGGTTTTCAGAGGCGCTGGAAAGCGCTGGACTGGAATGAATGGAATCGTCTATATACACACATCAACACTGTCTAGGGATATTCTGATTTTCTCAATTTATTCAAAATTGGTTATAACTAACATACAATATGTATATATTTTTGTAAAGCCTATTTATCAGACTATCTTTTAGAATAAAACAGAATTAGTTTTTTTGTGTAAATAATTTTTTATTGAAATAAAGACAAAAAGTGAAATGATGGTAAACTTAAGGATAGATGTCTTTTTGAGAAAAAATATAATTTTAGCAAAATTATCAGGTTTTTTGCAGTTACGTGAAAAATTATTTAAAATTAGTAGTCAGTAAACCACCCATGGACGTTAACCACGGTCCTACAACGGCTTTTCATGCTTTGAATCAAGTTATCAAAGTCTTGCTGTGGGATATTGTCCCAGGTCCTGCTAAGATGCAAAAAAAGTTGCTTTGCAGTCGCAATGTTCGGAGGAAAACTCCTCAAAGCCCTTCTTTGGAGCATGTCCCATGCGTGCTCTATGGGGTTTAGGTCTGGTGATTCAGCGGGCCAGTCTAAGATCGACACATCGTGCTCTTGTAGCCAGCTGGTCACCACTCGCGCAGTGTGCGAACGGGCTTTGTCGTGCATGAGCGTGAAAACTTGGTCCATTTGCAGTCGATGGGGATAGATTATTGGTGCTAGCACCTGATTACGGTATTTTTCAGAAGTCATGGTGTTTCTGATCCAAACGAGATCTGTTCTTCCATCGATACGAATTCCCGCCCAAACCAATTGTTTTGCCGTGGTATGGCTGGACTTCCTGACGGTGTCGCAGACGGTTGTCACGACCAGGAGCTCGCCATACACGTACTCTTCGTAAATCAGGATGAAATCCGAATCGGGACTCATCGGTAAACAGCACTACAGACCACTAGTTATCTTCCTAGAGCAAATGTTCGCGAGCCCACTGTAATCTTCGTCCACGATTTCCTCTGCGTAGTGCTGGAGTACGAAGCGGCCTGCGAGCATGAAGGTTAGCCTCGTGCAGTCTTCTCCTCACAGTTTCGTCACTGACAAGCAAATGGTGGTCTGACTGGAGCCTTTAAACCAACTGCATGGCTGTAGCATTTGGTTATCTTCTCGCGGTCATTTGCGAAAATCGGTCCTGTCTTCGGGCGGTTATGCGCTTCTCGCCTGGGTGCCGTTCAGCCACTTCACCAGTGGTGCAATAACGTGACCACAACCTTGATATCACGTTTTTTCTTGTTTCAATCGCCTCGGCAATACTTCGTTGAGGAGCCCCAGTTTGGAGCGTACCTACTGCCCTTAACATTTCGTCTCTTGTTAAATGGCGCCTCTGCATGATGCATACAGTTGCATAAATTAGAAATTAACCAATAATTTTCATTGAAACTTTCATTTGATACAAAAATATACCAAAAACTGGGTTAGGTCAATTGAAACTTTCGAACTTCGCTACAATTATGCCGCACAAATCATTTGTTTTCAATTTATTTTTTCAAATTCTTTAGAATCATTTAATATGGTCTACAAAATAAGCTTTCATTAAAATAATTTAAAACCGATTAATATTTTTCGAGTTTCAGAACTTTATACAAAATATCCCTAGACATTGTTGATGTGCATATTCCAGTCATTTATAGGCTATTGAGTTACAAACGCTATGGACTGTCTGTGAACTGGAATCAGAGTGAAGTGGACTTGTAGACGATTCCAGTCGCCAGTTGACGCGCAATATTGACCAGCGGACTACAGATCCAATTGGATACTTACTCGATAGCGCACTTTTATTACATTTCCTGATAATCGTTATTGAGTTAAGTAATTTATCGGTGGATTAGATCTGATATAGGAACCGTGCGTAGATCGCTACACTGAAAATTGAAATGTTAAGGCCAAATTAGACGATTCATTTTTCGAGTTTTTAGCTTTCATTTTCGAGACTTCATCGGTGAATCATCGAAAATGAACCGTCTAAACACTGACCATTCATTGTTCACAGGCACTTTGCCATAGTAAATATCGTATCGTGCATCGTTCACCGCAAAAATTAACGATGAACGGGGCACCGTCTAATTTGGCCTTTACTGGAATAATGTAAACCGGCCACTAGGTAAGTTCTATTCACAAAAATGTTGAAAACAAAAATCAGTGAAAGTTGTCGGAAACAAAAGCTCAGACCGTATCTTAAGCGATGCCACGGTTTTTGTAGATCGATATCAGCTTTAGATACATTTGTACTAATTTTCTGTTAAATTAACCGTTTTATTAACTGAAAGCTAATAAAAGAAATTTATTCAATACACTTTTGTTTTTTTTATTACTCAAGGGCAAACCGCTGAAAACTAGGGTGAGAATAATGGGCTAGGGGGTGGAAATTGAAGGTACCCTGAATTGAGGTCACGCATCGAAATCTTTAGGGCCTGCGCAGACGAGGAACACTTCGGCGTACTTTTTGTCTTGATTAAGAACTTTTTTTCTAAATTAATATTACTAAATACCTATTATGTACCAAAACGGGTACCAAGATACGGTCTAGGTACCTACATAAACGTTGAAGACGTGGTAGTGCCCACAGTCCACACCCATGTCCACACTATATTTCTAAGTACGTAAGTGCATAACTAACTCCACAGGTAACATTGTCCGCGCCACATCTGTACTCTGTATAAACCGAACCTTAGTTGTGTAAGAAACGACGTCATACAGCCCAAAAGCCTAACAGTAAACAGCCAACAATCTATTACTTACATCGAATAAACGATTTGAGAATCGTATATTATGGTGGTAGCCTTATAAACACAGAAAAACACTATACATAATATGTATATGTATTATATATTTTTCCATCGAAGGTTTGCAACTTCCACGCTATGGTGGGGACCGGGGCGTCCGCGTCACGACAGCTTGCTCAACTTGTAGCACGAACCAGTTGTGTTTCTCTCGCTGGCTGTGGCGTGCATAACATCGATTTACCGTTGTAACTTGAGTTAGTAACTTTGTGAATGAATGTACTTTACGTGATAGTAAGCGTAAGTAGTGAGAGTGATGATTAAGTGACCCGGATAATTTACCCACTGATAATTGGCTGACGATAACTTATTTAAATTTAAAGGTGAGGTTTTCATGTCTTATAACATTAAAATTGGGCACTAGGCACCCCTTTCCTATTATTGTAGCTCTGTTTTCTGTTCTTATTAGAATAGGTAGTACCAAAGTACTATTAGGTAGTTAGCTAGTTTCAACTTTCAACTTACAACCGTTTGTTTACAAATACCAACGCATTTCTCGGAAGGTATACAACCGGTTTTGTCAAACATATTTTCTTCGTCAGCGTTGTTTACGTTATGTAAGTTTTAAAGTATGTACCTATAAATAGGTATCAAATATCAATAAATGCTGTAACATTAAGTATGTAATTGTTTTCTGTAATATGATTGCACCACAGATGCAACTTTCACTCGGTCATCAAGAGAATGGATTAGATGGACCTTGTGGAGTTGTGTTATCCAGTGTATCACCTTGAAGCGTACGTACCGCGTACGCGCACCGGCCGCGTGCCTCAGGCACCTCAGGGCAATTCGTTAAATCGTTACGCATACCTACTATACTAATATAAGTTGTAGGGCTGTGGGCTTTGAAATTAGAGTCCAGCGTTGAGTAAAGTTGTTTAATGGGTCACTTTGTCACAAAAATACGAGAGTGCGGGAACGCGGGGCGCTGCGTAAGCGACGTGTGTTCGCTAAGCAGACGAGAAATCGACTGACTCCCTCGCTGGCGCGGCGTTTATATTACGCCAGCGTATGAGTGAGAGGTCCGAAAACCGTTAAAACACCCATGCTCTCTCGCATGGGTGAGTGAAGAACAGTTGCAACTACGAATATACTTCTCGAGCCTGGACCTCAAGTATTGTAAGGCTTAGTACATGCATGCGGCTTAAAGGCAGTTACTCATCACGCTATACACTCCCCCTCGAGTTCGTGAGAACGCCCTCGTTCATGAACTCGCTTAAAACTAGTTAACAAACAGGACAAGCATGTTTCCGAGGACGTCCCCTTTTACGCTTAGGAACTACAGGACGAGGAGGCGAAGAATCCCGGCTAAAGAATCGTGTAAGCTCTGAAGAGTGAAATTTACCTAAAACCTCGGTAGGCGAATCCAAATTTGAAATAATATAAGCAGTAGGGCTGACTCGTTCTTTGACCACATAAGGGCCGTCCCTTTTTGGAATGAACTTAGATGTAACCTTTTTCGCAGCGTTGCTAAGGACATGTGACTTTAAAAGCACCTTGTCACCAACTTCGAAAACATCGCCAGGCCTACGGGAACAATCTGCGAACTCCTTTCGCTGATCCTGTTGAGTAGAAACTCGTTCCCTAACTGCAAAAATTGAAGCAGACGAAAGACGTTGCTTTAGCTCGTCGAACGCACGAGCTTTGTCTGAGCTCCAACTCCAATGTTGATTTTTCTTCAACAAACGTGTTAAAGGTTTTGCGACAGCTGAAAAATTCGGAATAACTCTGCGGAACCAGGAACAACGCCGAATAAATTTGCGAAGCTGTGTCCGAGACGATGGTGTCTTCATCTCTAGGACTGCACGAACCCTGTCATTGTCAAACGACTTGGGAACCAATAAAGCCGGAGACATCCAAGCTGAGTCGCATTCTTCCATGCTGCCATCAGCTAACGTTTTGTCGAGCTCGATCCGCATTGCGTCCTTCTTGGCCGGAGTTACCCTGTAAGGCGGGACAGCAACAGGCGGATGATCGCCGGTATCAACAACGTGTTCGGCGAAAGGAGTCTGCACTCCCCCTAGCTCGAAGATGTCTCCTTTCTCCACGAGGAGACTGGCAAGAAACTCCCGCTGTTCATTGGTAAGCGAAGTCGCCTCATCGTCCCGCAGGACATTAACCGAAGAACACGGAGCGAGAGATGACACTTGTTCGAACGTCATGTCGAACTTTTGCGAACTATCCGCGAAGTGCCATTTACGGTTGCCAAAGTCAAAGACTAAATTAAATATAGACAAAAAGTTAATACCTAACAAACTTTCATTATTGTTAAAGTCAGGAAAAATTAAAAATGGGACAACCTTAGTTCTGTTATGCAGTGTCACCTCTAGTTCCGTTGTCAATACATTCATTTCCCTAGCAACACCATCCGCCAACTTAACAATCTGTGTTGACGGCACTAACGGGTGCTTCATGTTACGAAGGAGAGCGTACAGCGTGTGACCCGCGATGCAGTTTTTAGCTGCCGAATCTACGAGTGCAGTGCCCCGCTTTCCTAACAAGGAAATATTAAGTATAGGACGACGATTAAGTATATCACTAGAACTAGGATTAGGTAATACACAAGCATTAATATCCGAAACAGAACAAGTATCGTTAACATTAATATCCACAAAAGTGTTAGAAAAGTTATTACAAAAACCCCCTGTCGCAATCGCAGGGTTACCTTTTTCCGCTAGAGTCGTAGGTACATACGCAACGGACGTGAAATTTGCGCCGGACGGGTCTGGCGACGACGTCTTACGCGCGGCGGACGCTTTCGGCGTCACCGTGCAGAACGGTTTGCGCGCGCTGTAGACGCAATTTTTCGTAGGTATATGGTTTATGGAGTAAAATGTCTCTACGCTAGACACATTGCACTTTTTACACTGAGATTTAATTACCCCCGGTGATCCGCAAGTGTAACACTTCACTTCACTTTGTGGTTTGTTTTTATTAGCTAATTTATCGCAATTAATTTTAATGTGCGAACGCGATTTACAGTACGCACAGAACAGTCTATCCTGTTTATTAATTTCCTTGGGATGGATTTCGTTCCGGACGGGAACGGACGGCGTAGACGAACTCGAGGAGTTACTCTGCAGGGCTGTCGGAGGCTTCCTCTTTGGTGCCTCTTCAGCCACCTTCGAACCCGGGTTTTTGCCCTCGGTTAAAG
Source organism: Melanargia galathea (assembly GCA_920104075.1). Taxonomy (NCBI): domain Eukaryota; kingdom Metazoa; phylum Arthropoda; class Insecta; order Lepidoptera; family Nymphalidae; genus Melanargia; species Melanargia galathea. Next base: position 5,627,634 of record OV049866.1, on the reverse strand, counting down.
AGTCCTCAATGGCCCTAGCTCTCCGGAGTAAATCGTCGAAGCTTTGAACACTTTCGCGATCCAAACGCTTTCTGATCCGTCGATCCAATAAGGCATAAGTGATATCCAACTCAACTTTCTCGTTGAGGTCGCCTTCCGGCAACTTAGCTAAGAGAGCACGCGCCTTGGAAATGAATATGTCCGTGTTTTCATCACCTTGGGACATTTGAAATAATTCTCTGTAGACAACGAAGGGGGGCCGCCTTGCACCAAACGCTGAACGTAGACGTAGCAACGCGTCTTCCCATTGCGTTGTGGATCTTCGTAATCCTTGCCACCAGCGAGCTGCATCATGAGTAAGTAGGAGCGAAAAACCTTTGAGAGCATTGTCATCCGTGATCTGCAGGCAGTTCTTGTAGACCTGAACAGCGTCGATGAATGCCTCCACGTCATCACTGCTGGAACCACTGAAGCGAGCTGAACACTTGGAGAAGTTGGAGCTGGTCGAAGACAGGACCGGACGATCCGTTGAGAGAATAGGTGTAGAAGAACGAACTTCCCTCAGAAGCCTCTCGCACGTGTCCGCATTTGTTTGCTGGATTGTACTTAAAAGCGAGTGAAGTTGGGCTGACGTCATAGTTAAGTTTTCTGACGAGTCGAGCCTCTGTTCTTCTGAGCCAATGCTCCGCCTTGTTCTTGGCATCTTGTATAGACGAAGAAAAACCGTTAGGTAGTATATACCTATAAAACGATTTACGATTTACCCGAAACAACACATTTACCCGAAACGTATAGGAACACGTAAGTAGGTATGGCTTTATAACTAACTCCGCCGCGATCGCGATGTTATTTACGCGCGCGAGAAACCGGTTTTCACTGGTAATGTTCTCTTCGCGAACGGCACAAATAGGTATAAAGTTTTACGTAAGTTATAAGTTCACTAAAACCCCGAAAAACACTTTGGGCGTCCAGTGTAGGGCTGGACTTGTTTTAGACCCAAAGAGACACGTTGGGCAGCCAGTGTAGGGCTGTGCCTCTTTTTAGATCCTAAAACACACGTTGGGCAGCCAGTGTAGGGCTGTGGGCTTTGAAATTAGAGTCCAGCGTTGAGTAAAGTTGTTTAATGGGTCACTTTGTCACAAAAATACGAGAGTGCGGGAACGCGGGGCGCTGCGTAAGCGACGTGTGTTCGCTAAGCAGACGAGAAATCGACTGACTCCCTCGCTGGCGCGGCGTTTATATTACGCCAGCGTATGAGTGAGAGGTCCGAAAACCGTTAAAACACCCATGCTCTCTCGCATGGGTGAGTGAAGAACAGTTGCAACTACGAATATACTTCTCGAGCCTGGACCTCAAGTATTGTAAGGCTTAGTACATGCATGCGGCTTAAAGGCAGTTACTCATCACGCTATAAAGTACTATACTATACAAGCATAGGTAAAGGTCGACCAGAATCTCATGAAAAATACGGAAATGAAATTCCAAAGTTAGCAACACTACGGCTGCCCTAGTGATAAACAAAGTAACTGTAATTTTTTGTGAAATTGACTTTTTTGCATTAGCAAAAGTTTTATGTCGAGTAGTTTTTTTACCACAGTTTAATATTTCAAATAACTTGAACCGTTAACTGAAATTTGAATTGCCCAAACAAAGTAACTGCACACACTAACCCGGAATATAAATGCAAAACCAAGTAAACAACAACACAACACAACACAAAAACAAAGTAATTGGATGTTGATTACTTTGTTTTTGTATTTAAAATGCAGTTGCTTGATTTTTCGTTTCGTGAAACGATCCCAGGATGGTGTTCTGAATGTAATTACTTTGTTTATCACTAGGGCAGCCGAGTTAACCTAGTGTTGCTTACTACAAAATTTAATTTCCCTATTTTTCATGAGATTCTGGTCGACCTATATACCTATTTGTAATGTATGAGCACTGCGTATGAGTAGTAATACGTGACACAGGTAAAATACAGAATTACACCTGGTGACATTCCTAGGTGTCTGGTGCAATGATGTAGGTAGATATGCGCAGATGTAATTTTTTTTGAAGATGAAGAAAATGTCGTTATCCGCTAAGTACTTAGGTAGCATCGAACTTTAGGTAGTTACTTATTGGTTGTTTCGTACGCGTCATTGTAGCGTCCACCGTTCATAGCGAGGTAATAAGTAATATAAGAGTCTCTTGTTGTATTTACTAGGCAACGTAAGTACCTAGGTACTAGGTAGGTATTTCAGCACTATTACAGCATAAAAGTAATAAGTAAATAGTAGATTGTTACACAAGGGACGTAAGTAAGCTATTACAGAACAAGATCCAATTTGGCGCCAGTGCGAGCGCAGCTCGCATAGGACGCTAATGGATCGCGTGCACCCGAGATATTTAGTCACACGAGCGAGCGCAGCGAGCGAGGGTGAATATAGTTCGAGGGTGTAATAGCTACTTGCAACCGAGGTAAGCATTCTACTTTATATCATTCTTGCGAGGTAAATAAAACATTGGTAATGCAAAATGAAATTTTAATTAGAATAATTAGCAAAGGACATGGCCGGAATTTGCCCTGATTAGTCGAAAAAAAACTTACTTAAATAAACATTAATGGCGGTTAATTATTCATATGTGAAAATTGCTTTTAAAATAAACTAAAGTGTATCGCGACAATTACATTTTTCCAGCGCAGGCGTGGAAAAAACACAAAAAATAAGAATGTTTACTGTTACCTATTTGTTTTTATTTTCCTGTCATAATGCGTTTGCGTTTGGAAACACGTATAATAATAACGATATTTGTATTTAGCACAAGGTTAGACTGAATAATATTTAGTTATTTATGTTTTATATTATAAAACACCCAAACAAATACGACCTGTTAGAATAGTATAGCTAAAGCAAATATAAAAAATCAACGATTTCACGAGTATCGACACTCGACACCATTTATGCAGCCGCGCACGTTAACGTTAACGCAATAATCTTAAACCTATTCAAGGGTGCGTGTATCCGAACATCTAATTATTTTTAATCTATTCACGCTGTCGTTTTCATTTGCAAAGCATTTATTTTTTATTGTAATTGTACTTGTAGTTGTTTGTAATCTTGACGATCAAAATGTCTAGATGTTTGAATTGTAGCGTGGCGACTATTCGAATGCGAAGGCTTAATGTAACAAGTCTAGCAACGCCTTTACAAGTTCTATTGAGTGAATGGTTATCTATCCAACAGGTATGTATGTGCTAATTATTTTCTTTACTAACTATAACTGCCATTTTAAACAGTCGATTATATTCCCTAAAAAGTTTTGAAAAGAGTGTCTGCAGTCAGCACAATAATAATCTTAATCTATATATATAAAACAGTCGTGTTAGTTAGTTCGAACACTTTTAACTCGAGAACGGCTGGAGCGATTTTCATGGTATTTGGGACCGTCCCGAATAGCAAAATAACTATTAAAAACATTAAAAAATTCACGAAAACATGTTCACGGGTATCGTAACTGTCAAACATTTAATTGTCATCCCGTCGATACGGTAAACTGTCACCCGTACGTCTCATACAGTACGTATTAAATCTTCTGTGCGTGTGTTTGTCAGCGGGCAGAACGAAGTCTGCCGGATCCACTAGTAATATACTTAGTAGATCTCTATTACTATACTGAGTACAATATGTCATGTTTTTCAGCTTCCTCCAGAAGGACTGGTTTGCAAAGCATGTTATGTTTTGTTAAATCAATGCTTGGAAGAAGGTACACATAGCAGAGTACTGGGCTACCCAATGGTGTGTGTTGGTTGTGGATGCTCAGTTAGAGGGAGGCGTTACCCAGTGCCACACCACACCCTTGAAGAAAACAGTCCGTTAATAGATATTTTCTTATCATGGAATACCCACAGTCAGGTTAGTGTTTACTAGTGTTAAACTAGTTTAGGTCTACTATTCTCCCTGGTTGCTTTAAAGTATTAGTCGCATTGTGGTGTAAAATACTTTTAATTGAAGAGTAAAGCTGCTGTCTCATTTATCCCGGCAGACCGGTGGCTATCAGAACATCCGCATTGCAAAATGACAATATCGCCATAAAGTCTTGATATTTGAATGCCATATTTACTAAATAGACATGAACGCTAAATGCCCTAAAAGCAAAACGTCTGGATCTTAAAATGTAATTCAAAATATTGTAGTAGCAAATAGTCTAGATTTAAAAGTGCCATAGTTACTAAATAGACATAAGCGTTGAATGACATAGTAGCAAATCGTCTGGATCTGAAAATGCCATAGTTACTTTATAAACATGAACGCTAAATGCCTTTATAGACGCTTACTTTGTTGATATGGATTTGTGCCTAGTTATCTCATAAACCAAATAAAAATAAACAAACTCTTTTAACTCAGATCATCATCACCATTATTATCAACCCATTACCAGCCCATTACAAGGCACGGGTCTCCTCTCAGAATGAGAAGAGTTTAGGCTGTAGTCCACCTCACTGACGAACTGCGAGTTGGTAGATTTCACATGGCATTGAGAACATTATGGAGAATAGGCATGCATATGTTTTCCTTCACCGTTAGAGCAAGTGATATTTAATTGCTTAAAACATACATAAATTGGAAAAGTTGAGTACCGGAGTACCGGAGATGAACTTGGTCTCCCTGAAAGAGAAGCTGACGTCTTAACACCTAGGCTATCACCAATTACTAAAGACTACTATATATATCACTACATAGTATAAAACAAAGTCGCTTTCTCTGTCCCTATATCCCTATGTATGCTTAAATCTTTAAAACTACGCAACGGATTTTGATGCGGTTTTTTTTAATAGATAGAGTGATTCACGAGGAAGGTTTATAAGTAGAAAAATTGGACCCGGTAGGTGGCGCTAATAGCGGGCAGGACGACGTCTGCCGGGTCCGCTAGTATACTATATAGATCACGAGGTTCTGGGTTCAATTCCCGGGAAAATATTTTTTTTTCTGTCAAGGAATTCTCAGTGCCATGCCAGCCCAGAGTTGGTAGTTGGCGATGTTTCACCCCCATGCCTTGGAGAGCACATTCAGCAGTCGGTCTCAGTTATTATCACTCTCATGCATCGACGTTATATCCCATAGACAGATAGAAACAGGCACGCGATTTCAGGTAACAGTTGAGTTTTTTTCGTATTATATAAGTGGCTGCTCGAAAATTCCGAATTAGTATCGACCAGTTCTGAGCGCCGTAAACACGTCCGCTTTGGCGAATGAAATATAGTGACAAAAAATACAACGATGCCTTCCTGTTCTGTAAGATGGTGTGGTAAAAGTACTCCAACATCGAGGTAAAGAAAGGTAGCATAACATTTCATCGATAAGTCAGTAAAACTAATTTTACCAAAATAATCATAAATAAAATAATTTATAGCGGGGTTCATCTTATGTTGGTCATGTTCAGAGTAGGAGGAGCTTGAAATCTACTCGCGTTATCGCCGCATCTCTTTTATTCATACTCGCCGCGTAAGTATTTATCTCGTTTCATTAGTTACCTTCTGAACGATAGTGATGTTCAACATCAATTCTATTCTATTGTCGATAGTATGAACATAATAAAGCTGTAGAAAGAATTGTTTTTTTCTTAGACGTTGTCCTAATACAACGCGAATGCGCGATCATCGCAAGTTCGCGCGAATTTTACTCGTACGAAGTACGAACTCGCGATCAAACATACTGATCTCGAATAGGTGTCCTAATAGGCATTCGCGCGACAATCGCATCACGTCGTTGGGCAGTGACTGACTGACTGACTGACTGACTGACAGTGACTGACTGACTGACTGACTGACTGACTGACTGACAGTGACTGACTGACTGACTGGTTGACTGACAGTGACTGACTGAATGACAGTGACTGACTGACTGACTGACCGACTGACTGACAGTGACTGACAATGACTAACAGTGACTGACTGACAGTGACAGACAGTGACTGACTGAATGACTGACAGTGACTGACAATGACTGACAGTGACTGACTGACAATTACTGACAGTGACTGACAATGACTGACAGTGACTGACAGTGACTGACAATGACTGACAGTGACTGACAATGACTGACAGTGACTGACAATGACTGACAGTGACTGACAATGACTGACAGTGACTGACAATGACTGCCTGTGACTGACAGTGACTGACAGTAACTGACAATGACTGACAGTGACTGACTGGCTGACAATGACTGACAGTGATTGACGGTGACTGACTGACAATGAATGACAGTGACTGACTGACTGACTGACAGTGACTGACTGACTGACTGACAGTGACTGACAATGACTAACAGTGACTGACAATGACTGACAGTGACTGACAGTGACTGACAGAATGACTGACAGTGACTGACAATGACTGACAATGACTGACAGTGACTGACTGACAATTACTGACAGTGACTGACAATGACTGACAGTGACTGACAGTGACTGACAATGACTGACAGTGACTGACAATGACTGACAGTGACTGACAGTGACTGACAATGACTGACAGTGACTGACAATGACTGACAGTGACTGACAATGACTGCCTGTGACTGACAGTGACTGACAGTAACTGACAATGACTGACAGTGACTGACTGGCTGACAATGACTGACAGTGATTGACGGTGACTGACTGACAATGAATGACAGTGACTGACTGACTGACTGACTGACAGTGACTGACAATGACTAACAGTGACTGACAATGACTGACAGTGACTGACAATGACTGACAGTGACTGACAATGACTGACAGTGACTGACAATGACTGACTGTGACTGACAGTGACTGACAGTAACTGACAATGACTGACAGTGACTGACTGGCTGACAATGACTGACAGTGATTGACGGTGACTGACTGACAATGAATGACAGTGACTGACTGACTGACTGACTGACAGTGACTGACAATGACTAACAGTGACTGACAATGACTGACAGTGACTGACAGTGACTGACAGAATGACTGACAGTGACTGACAATGACTGACAGTGAACGACTGACAATTACTGACAGTGACTGACAGTGACTGACAGGGACTGACAGTGACTGACAGTGACTGACAATGACTGACAGTGACTGACAGTGACTGACAATGACTGACTGTGACTGACAGTGACTGACAGTAACTGACAATGACTGATAGTGACTGACTGACAATGACTGACAGTGACCGACTGGCTGACAATGACTGACAATGACTGACAATGACTGACAGTGATTGACGGTGACTGACTGACAGTGACTGACAGTGACTGACAACGAATGACAGTGACTGACAATGGCTGACAGTGACTGACAATGACTGACAGTGACTGGCAATGACTGACAGTGACTGACAGTGACTGACAGTGACTGACTGAATGACTGACAGTGACTGACAATGACTGACTGTGACTGACAGTGACTGACAATGGCTGACTGTGACTGACAGTGACTGACAGTAACTGACAATGACTGACAGTGACTGACTGACAATTACTGACAGTGACTGACAATGACTGACAGTGACTGACAATGACTGACAGTGACTGACAGTGACTGACAGTGACTGACAGTGACTGACAATGACTGACAATGACTGACTGTGACTGACAGTGACTGACAGTAACTGACAATGACTGACTGACTGACTGACTGACAGTGACTGACAGTGACTGACTGACAATGAATGACAGTGACTGACTGACTGACTGACAGTGACTGACAGTGACTGACTGACAATGAATGACAGTGACTGACTGACTGACTGACTGTCTGACTGACAGTGACTGACAATGACTGACAGTGACTGACTGACTGACTGACAGTGACTGACTGGCTGACTGACTGACAGTGACTGACAGTGACTGACTGACTTACAGTGACTGACAGTGACTGACTGAATGACTGACAGTGACTGACAACCCTCTCCTCTCTACCTCTACCTCTACCTCTACCCCTACCTCTACCCCTACCTCTACCCCTACCCCTACCTCTACCCCTACCTCTAGGTAGGTAGGTAGAGGTAGGTAGATGTAGAGGTAGGGGCAATATAGCAATCTGTAATACAAAATATAAAATAACATTCATACAATATGTTTGGTAGGTAAGTATCTACTTATCGTGTTTTAATCAAACGTGTCCCATCCCTAGTCCGTGTACTTTTCGCAACCTAGGTAAGTACGGACCTTGGTCGGGCCAATCAGAACGCGATTCCCCGCGCCTTCATACTTCAGCTAGTTGCCAGAATTGTTTCAATAGAATTAAAATAAACATGAGGAGTCTATGGGATATAACGTCGATGCTCTCATGTGACAATAGTCATTAAAGCCCGCCCGCCAATCCGCATTGAAGCAGCATGGCAGGTTTTAGCTCTAAATTCCTCTCTCCTGTGAGAGAGGAGGTCTGTGCCCAGCAGTGGGATGTAAAAAGGCTGTAGTGGTGGTGGTAGTGGTGGTGGTGGACTATAAATAGAGTGGCAGTCAACTCATCCCATGGTAAAGTTGCAAGAGATATCTGATGGCAATGTACAATGGTCGAAACATTTATAGGAGAATGATAAATACATATAATTAATACATATATTATATACTAGCGGACCCGGCAGACGTCGTCCTGCCCGCTATTAGCGCCACCTACCGGGTCCAATTTTTCTGCTTATAAACCTTCCTCTTGAATCACTCTATCTATTAAAAAAAACCGCATCAAAATCCGTTGCGTAGTTTTAAAGATTTAAGCATACATAGGGACATAGGGACAGAGAAAGCGACTTTGTTTTATACTATGTAGTGATTAATACATTAATACATAATAAAAAATATAATTAATAACAATGACGATAATACTATCATTATACTAAACACATACATACATAACATTTCTACCAATTATTCCATTTAAAATGTCAAAAAATTGTTACAGGATAGGAGGACAAACCTGTATGCATGTCAACCCTGTTGGAGGCGAGCTAATCGGCACTTAGTACAAAATATACACAGACAGGTTGAAGAACTAGAGGAACCTGCATCTACTGAGGACCGTGAGCCACCACCACCACCACCACCACCACCACCACCACCACCACCACCACCACCACCACCACCACCACCACCACCACCACCACAACCACTACCAACATCAACACCAACACGACCACCACCACCACCACAACCACTACCACCATCAACACCAACACGACCACCACCACCACCACGACCACCACCACCACCACAACCACTACCAACATCAACACCAACACGACCACCACCACCACCACAACCACTACCACCATCAACACCAACACGACCACCACCACCACCACAACCACTACCATTATCAACACCAACACGACCACCACCACCACCACCACCACCACGACCACCACCACCACCACGACCACCACCACCACCACGACCACCACCACCACCACCACCACCAGCACCACAACCACATCCACTACCACATCCACCACCACCACAACCACATCCAAGGATTGGACTAGTGAATTACCTGCCTAGTTACAGACGTGCTCCAAATACTTCTAGCCATTGCATTTTTAGGGAGTGTCATAATCAAGCAGGGCATTTAATTCCTACCTTTGTTAAGATAATGTTGCTTAAAGCACACAACTACTGGATCGATTTCGAAAATTCTTTCACCGTTGGATATGTACGTGATCCCTGAGTGCTATAGGCTATAATATATTATGTACCACGGGTGAAGCCGGGCGGACCGCTAGTAAACGATAAAATATATAATTAAACGTAATAACGATAGTGAACTAAACTTTAATTGATACTGAATGCGATACTTGGGTACCACAAAAGGAAGGGGCTCATCGTTGTTGGCGCGGCGGAGCTAACAATCATCATTCATATTTTTTATTTATTTTTAAACGTGAAAGATGCCTTCATAACTTATTTCCCTTTAGGGAAATAAGTTTTTTTTTCCCTTTAGGGAAATAAGTTATAATAATATCTTATATAATTAATCTTAGAAAGATCTATAGGAATTTGAACTTTTTGTTTCTTCCGCAGATGAGGAAACTGCATATGCAGGTGAACTTTCGAATCACGAAGTTTCTGCCGTTCCGACATCAGCGGGTGGCGAGAGCGTGTACCTGCACCGCTGCGGCGCCGCATCAAGAATGCACCTCCTCGGAATGATGCCTCTGTGTTGGGGACTAAAACTTAACGATAACTTATCGAATCGATCGATAATTACGTTATCGAAGTGTTCTGAATCGCCCTGCTGTATTATTTTCGTATTATTCTGATTTTTAGACAAGCCAATCAACAAAAATAATTATTTTGTTATTTTCATAATCATTTTCCAATTTCAAAATTCTGTCTACTGCAGACCAGCAGGGTGATTCAGAGCACTTCGATAACGTAATTATAACGTAACGATATGTAGCTATCTTGTTATTTTTAACTTGTAATTAAGTACTTTTAATAATAATAAAGCAATAATAAAAAGGTCACACGCAGGAGAAATATCCACTGTTTTCAATATATATGAAAGCTGGGTTTTTCTTAGCTGACGAGCATTCATTTCGAGCGCGATTCGCACATAATATGGTGCCGGTAGTGAAAAATATTCTTTCAAACATTTTCTATTAACGCGTTCACACCTGTCCGTATCAGTGACGAGTGACGACGCAGTGTTTTAGTCTGAGTTCATAGAGAATGACATATTTTTCACTGTGCCTGAACTGCGCCAGCGGCGGCACTGATAGGTACTTCACTGATATGTGCGAATCGGGCTTTAACCAATCATACTGAATCAATTGGATAGGCAATACTAATGTTAGGAAATAAAACATTTGAAGATGATTACAAAAATAATTTATTTGACAACTAACAAAAAGAAGGCAAATACAACTTGTCAACAGTGATATGAAAACAGTAGTTCTGTAATTAAATTGCAGAATGGTTTCTTCACAATGTTCTTCTATATTCAAAAACCGCCAAAATGTCTTATCCTGACGTGAGATCATCCCCCGGGCTCCTTCAACTTCAAAGTAGTAGTAGAGCAGCTCTTGCAACTGCTCACGCTGACGGACCAGTAATGCCTACATCACAGTGACTAGGCACAGGATCTTGTAACCTGTAACCGTAACATTCTTTGAGATCCACAGAATAAGGTTCAAATAGACACTTCAACAGTGTTTCAAAAAAGGGGTCCAACGCTTCGATTAATGACTCTCTAGATAGAGTGAAGCGCTGTAGTCGCAACAAAAATAACGGGCCAACTTTGAAAGCGCTGTGTGCGTATTACGCACACACGTGTACGTAGGTACGCGTGTTTAACAAGCGCGCTGATTCATGTGGGCGTGCGCTGAGTGATACCAGTTCTTGAATATTTCCCATCAAGTAGTGGAATAATATATTTTGATTTTGAGGTGCATATTATCTGTAGTTTGTTTTAAAGGAGATGGCCCTTCCCCAATACATTGTTTGCCCCAGAAAAAAAGTTTATGCGTCACGATGAAACTTTTACCTTTGGATTGGTTTTTCTGTGTAAATTAATAATAAATAGTATTCTTGACCCTAGATAGTATGGTTATTGCTTATTGAGTACCCTGACATCTCACTAAAAATATCCTAAAAATATTTTGCTACAGATAATTTAACGAACACAAAGTATTATTTGATATTTAACGGCGTACTTAGTGATATTTTGAACTCTCCAACTGCTGATATTAATCCAAGCACTCTTCGAGATAGGATCATCGAAAGTAATGGTATAATTAACACAACGATTAGGAAATGCCATTGCCGCCGAGATGTCACAACACAACAGAGTCAAAATCTCTAATTCACGTTTCGCTCACGAATGTTCTGATGCAAACTTATATAAGCACTGCGGAGCATGAACTAGTGGTCAATTACTTGACGCAGACTGGAAGAATTACACAAAACAGAGTAAAATTGGTAAAATACAAGAAAATCACATAAGCGCAAACATGCAGCTCAACGAAGTTCCTTGTATAGGGATGTTCGTCATGATCCAAATCCGATACTTATGTAGATCGATACAGTGGTATACGATTCAGTTGCTAATTTTATCGATCAATATCATTCGGTACGGTTTGGTGGAACGATACACATTGTATAGAAAAGTCGGGCCAAAAATATAGTTAGATCACTGTCAGTTCACTGACAATCGTTAAAGATTTAAAATAATGTCAAAACCTAAAAGGAGTTTCGTAATTTTGTTTAAAACGCAGACGACACTGCATGTGGCCAATTTTTTTAACCAACTTCAAAAAAAGGAGGTTCTGTGTTCGACCCGTATGTACGAGTATGTATGTGACTACTACGATTTAACGATACTACGATTAAACCACCTAATTGAAATAATATATATTTTTTTGGAGTCGGCGCTAAACCACATGCAATCCATATAAAATAAAAAGTAAATGTAAAAGTAAATGCAAGTAAAGTCAGATTAGGTATCCACTTTTGAAGGCGAGCGCGGTGAACCATGATAGCCGCGGAGCGCGAAGCTGTCCGGGATGCGGGGGGCACATATTCAACTAGAAAAATATGAAAGTCATTTATCCCCCGACTTCGAAAAATTATATATTATTCGAGTTAGGTAGTTTAATCGTCAATCTAAATAAATAAAATATTATTTTAAACTTTTTAGTTCGAATCGACTGAAGTCGGATCTTTTTTTTTTTTAAATATTAGAAACTCGTATCTGCGCATCGATTCGAATTGATACTTTTCTTCCGATACCAAGTAAGACTTGAAAGTAGTGATTCGATACCAAAAGTATTCGTTATCGAAACAAAAGTATCGAGTACTTGCTTGTATTGTGTCGGACATCACTATAGTCTGATTTTTAATTACAGTTGTCATTTAAAAATAACAGACAGTTGTTGTCATGACAACTGTCTGTTATTTTGACACGTCAAAAATAGAATGAGTTATTTGTATCAAAAACAGGGTTACTAACTGGATTTCGATTTTACCCCTAACTAAAGTACCTAAAGTATCTGTCAGGCATTTGTCATATCTACATGAAGCAATCATTGATCTATTAACTAAGAGATCTGAAGCTAAAAATTAACTTGAGGTACAGTTATTGTACTCACCTAACCTAAATGACTCCTGTCTAGGTGTAAATGAAACACCGAATCGCACTTGCTTTTTATTATTTCTAAGCATGTCACTAAATTGATTGTCAAATGGACTTATTTGTTAAATTTTAATAAATTTAATCCTACCAAATTAAATAGGTACGTCTCATAAACCATCATTACTTTATGGATTGTTTAGATATTGTTTTTGCATGTTTTATGTCAATTGACCATTGAATTTAGTCGCATCATAATTTTCCAAAAACATACATTACGAGGCTGATAAATTTTTATTATTTTGGTGTTCTTCTTCCAAGAATTTATAAATGTTTGATCTTAAGTTATTTTTGATAAATTTTCCGTAGTTTTATTATAATGTCCTGTGCTGTGAAAGAATGTAATTCCTATAGGGGCCGAAAAGAAAATTTTAAAGAAACATTATCATTTCATCGGTGAGTTTTGATAGTTTTGTATGTAAATATAATCTAAAATTATGTAACGTTATTTGTAGTTTTTGGAAATCGTCATCGTGTTCAATTCTACACCGATTTTTGCCTATTTTTTAAATATTTTCTGTTGACTAATAAAGGTTATGTTTTTTAGCATAGTGATGTACTAAAATTGCATATCGATTACGTGCGATAAAATTTTTAACCTCCGACGCAAAAACGACGGGGTGTTAAGTTTGATGTGTCTGTGTGTGTGTGTTGTGTGTGTGTGTGTATGTGTGTGTGTCTGTCTGTCTGTCTGTTCCTCTGTAGCGCTAAAACGGGTGAACCGATTTGAACGCGGTTTTTTTGTTTGAAAGGTGAATTAGTCGAAAGTGTTGTCAGCTATTTTGATGAAAATCGCTGCAAGATGGCCGCCGCTACATAATGGTAGATTATTTATTTTTCACAACTCCGTTAATATGGGTATCAAATGAAAGGGCTTGACTAGTAGAATAACACCATGCAAATCCAAGATGGCCGCGATCAAAAAATGGTGAATGGTTTTTTTTTAATTTTTAAACATTAGATTCCGTAGCCACTACACACAATGAATACTTACGTGTATTTCCGCGTGCTAGATTGTTGTATCATGATCGCTAAATTTTTATTTGTTACAGATTTCCAAAGAACCCAAAAATAAGAAATGAATGGGCACAAAGAATAAGACCGCAATATTGGACATCGCAGAAACACAGTCATGTTTGTTCAAAACACTTCACACTTAATTGATTTGTGCCCAAAAACAATTTAAAATGGAGGCGCTTAAAAGCAAACGCTATTATTTTTGCCGCATATAGACACATTGGTAATTATAATAATATCAAATATTTGTAATAATACCATAATTTCATGCTAGTGTTGTGTGAAGGTGCAAAATACATGCAAATACTAGGGTTGGACTTAATAGTCTTTGGCACGAATTCAGAGATAAAATAGTCATTAGTGATAGATGTTTGGTCCACGAGTATAATGCTAACACTCTTATAATAAGGTAATTCATCGTTTTCAAGAAAACAACGAAAATCAATTCTAACCTCAACACTGGATGATTTACCCTCTCCCTCCCCCCATCCCATAACCCATATCAAGGCGGCACGTTTTAAAAGTTTTACCCTAAAAGCTATTATTGGTGTATGAAAAACGCTGAAGCGAAACGTGAAAAATGTTCTACCACGTCTGATTTTTTTAATTTAAGGCAAGAGAACCGTTACCAATGGATGTCTGTAATGCAGAAGAAAATTCCGTCAATGAAGTTTCCATTCGCACATTAACTCCGTTAACATTAAACGTAATAAACGTAATAAACGACGTATAAACATTAATGTTCAAAGAAATTTAGTAAGTGTATAATATTCGTTCGTTCGTTCGTTTCAAACAATGGACGTCCACTGCTGGACATGGGTCTCTTGCAAGGATCGCCACAGCACACGATCTTGTGCCGCCTGATTGCAGCGGCTACCAGCGACTCGCTTGAGATCGTCTGTCCATCGAGTGGGGGGGTCTACCTACGCTTCCTTTGCTGGTGCGAGGTCGCCATTCAAGCACCTTGGGACCCCAACGTCCATCGGTTCTTCTTGCAATGTGCAACGTGTGCAATGTGCAAATTGCACGAAGTATAATATTACTACCTATTAATATAAATAGGTTTAATATTTTGTATTTCGAGACAAAACAATTCACTATTGTAATCTACATAGTACTTTCAGGAAGGTTTTAGTATATGTATAACACACCTAGTTACCATTCGTATGTGCGAAGTTACACGCATAAATGTAGCCACATGTCACTAATATTTTTGACTGGTGCACCGCGGTTCCTCTGAGATTGCTGGACCGAAGTCGGTTTAATTTTTCTTAAAAATAGCTTGTATGATCGTATTTTCGAAACACCGTTTATAAAGTTTCATCGACTCCAAAAAGACTCGATTTTATTTCAGTTCTAGAAGGCACAACAAAGGTTCTAGAAGGATATGTATATTTTGTGTTTTTTATATATATATGTATATTTTTCGATGTGTACACTAAAACCTTTCTGAAAGTATGTAGATTATGATAGTGAAAAAATCATCAAAATCGGTTCATTAGTTGCGGAGATAATCGCGAACATACTTATATACATACATATATACATACATACAACCTCCTTTTTTGAAGTCGGTTAAAAATATACTATAATATGAAACATATTATTCTTGTATTTCCTAACAAGATGATGCCCGAGACTTCATTCACGTGAGCTTAGGTTTTTATTTTATTAATCTTGTAGGAACGCTTTGATACTGCAAGACAAAAGTAGCCTTAGATATCGGTTCCCGGGATGCAAGCTGTCTGTGTACAAAATTTCGTCCAAATCGGATGGGCCCTGAAAAGGTAAAAGACAGAAAGACACACTTTCGCATAATGTAATATTAGAGTATGGTCCACATATTTAAACACGCATATTGTATTTGTGTCCGTATAGATCCTCACAGTCAAAATATCGATAGTTACATCACTAGCACGTCACGTGTCATCGTCAAGTGTCATTAAAAAACTTGTGACCACAGACAGATGTAAACTTGACATCTATTTAGAGTATATATTACAATATCTTAGGAAGCAATTGATTTTTATTTACGTAAGTTTTGAATTTATTATCTTTTTTGTGGAAACTGTTTTATCTCTAGCAACATTAAAAGTCATCAAACGTCACGTCAAATAAAAATCAGACTATAGCTGTAAATAAAATGGCAGTAAACAATAACAGGAAATAAAAATACTTCTTTTTAGAATGAATTTAAAAAACTCCGCTAGTTCGTAGGTTTCTATTTTTGTCTTTCAAAATAATAATTATAAAGTAATTTTATTAGATTTATATAGTTAGGTCTCTTGGTATTTTTCACTATACAAACTTAAAACGACTCTGGGGCAATTTTGGGACATCTCCTTTAATTATTTTACATAATTATTAGTTTTTTTTACAGTTTATTTAAACACTAGCATCTGCCCGCGGCTTCGCCCGCGTGAATTTCGGTTTTAAACAAATTCCGTCTTTTTAAAAGCTGATCAAGGTTTATATACTATCCATGTATGTGGACGTATGTTTCACAAACGGAAACTCTAAGTATGGACTTATGGGAATATGGACGCCATTTTGATTTTTTTTGTTAATGCACCGAATTCTCTCAAAATCGATATCTGAAGTTCTTTGTGATCATAAAAAAGAAAACTGATGTCAAAATAGCAAAAAATATACGCCATTTTGATTTTTTTTGTTAATGGATCGAATTCTCTCAAAATCGATATATGGGGTTCCCTGTGATCATAAAAAAGAAAACTGATGTCAAAATAGCAAAAAATGGACGCCATTTTGATTTTTTTTGTTAATGCACCGAATTCTCTCAAAATCGATATATGGGGTTCCCTGTGATCATAAAAAAGAAAACTGATGTCAAAATAGCAAAAAATGGACGCCATTTTGATTTTTTTTGTTAATGCACCGAATTCTCTCAAAATCGATATATGGGGTTCCCTGTGATCATAAAAAAGAAAACTGATGTCAAAATAGCAAAAAATGGACGCCATTTTGATTTTTTTTGTTAATGCACCAAATTCTCTCAAAATCGATATAGGGGGTTCCCTGTGATCATAAAAAAGAAAACTGATGTCAAAATAGCAAAAAATGGACGCCATTTTGATTTTTTTTTTGTTAATACACCGAATTCTCTCAAAATCGATATATGGGGTTCCCTGTGATCATAAAAAAGAAAACTGATGTCAAAATAGCAAAAAATGGACGCCATTTTGATTTTTTTTGTTAATGCACCGAATCTCTCAAAATCGATATATGGGGTTCCCTGTGATCATAAAAAAGAAAACTGATGTCAAAATAGCAAAAAATGGACGCCATTTTGATTTTTTTTGTTAATGGACCGAATTCTCTCAAAATCGATATATGGGGTTCCCTGTGATCATAAAAAAGAAAACTGATGTCAAAATAGCAAGAAATGGACGCCATTTTGATTTTTTTTGTTAATGCACCGAATTCTCTCAAAATCGATATATGGGGTTCCCTGTGATCATAAAAAAGAAAACTGCTGTCAAAATAGCAAAAAATGGACGCCATTTTGATTTTTTTTGTTAATACACCGAATTCTCTCAAAATCGATATATGGGGTTCCCTGTGATCATAAAAAAGAGAACTGATGTCAAAATAGAAAAAAATGGACGCCATTTTGATTTTTTTGTTAATGTACCGAATTCTCTCAAAATCGATACCTGAAGTTCTTTGTGATTATAAAAATGGAAACTGATGTCAATATGTGAAAAATGGACGCCTTTTCGAAATTATTTGTTACTATACGAATTCTTTCAAAGTCGATATCTGGGATCTCATTTTTTTTCCTTTTTCAGGATACCTATTGATCCTATAATTAGAAGTCGATGGGTGGACGTAATAAGAAAAAGCCGTGGAGAAGAATTCTGGAAACCATCCAAAGCTACGGTGATATGCTCTGAACATTTCCGTGAAAAAGACTTATATTGCAAATAAATAAGGACGTCGAAGATTGAAAAAAGGAGCGATTTGGCTGAAATTTTGAATGAAGACAGATTATGCCCTGACTTGACACATAAGCTACTTTGTATCCCGGAAACGTATTCCTGTGGGATTAAAATAGACATAAAGTTCCAAAAACGCCATAGAGGGCGCTGACTGTTCTTAGGTAAATTACGCTCACAACACATTATTGCAATAGTTTGCTGTGAGGCATGCATTGGAAACACATAGGAATTCTAGATATCGATTTTGAGAGAATTCGGTGCATTAACAAAAAAAAAATCAAAATGGCGTCCATTTTTTGCTATTTTGACATCAGTTTTCTTTTTTATGATCACAGGGAACCCCATATATCGATTTTGAGAGAATTCGATCCATTAATAAAAAAAATCAAAATGGCGTCAATTTTTTGCTATTTTGACATCAGTTTTCTTTTTTATGATCACAGGGAACCCCATATATCGATTTTGAGAGAATTCGATCCATTAATAAAAAAAATCAAAATGGCGTCCATTTTTTGCTATTTTGACATCAGTTCTCTTTTTTATGATCACAGGGAACCCCATATATCGATTTTGAGAGAATTCGGTGCATTAACAAAAAAAAAAAACAAAATGGCGTCCATTTTTTGCTATTTTGACATCAGTTCTCTTTTTTATGATCACAGGGAACCCCATATATCGATTTTGAGAGAATTTGGTGCATTAACAAAAAAAATCAAAATGGCGTCCATTTTTTGCTATTTTGACATCAGTTCTCTTTTTTATGATCACAGGGAACCCCATATATCGATTTTGAGAGAATTCGGTGCATTAACAAAAAAATCAAAATGGCGTCCATTTTTTGCTATTTTGACAACAGTTTTCTTTTTTATGATCACAGGGAACCCCATATATCGATTTTGAGAGAATTTGGTGCATTAACAAAAAAAATCAAAATGGCGTCCATTTTTTGCTATTTTGACATCAGTTTTCTTTTTTATGATCACAGGGAACCCCATATATCGATTTTGAGAGAATTTGGTGCATTAACAAAAAAAATCAAAATGGCGTCCATTTTTGCTATTTTGACATCAGTTCTCTTTTTTATGATCACAGGGAACCCCATATATCGATTTTGAGAGAATTCGGTGCATTAACAAAAAAAATCAAAATGGCGTCCATTTTTTGCTATTTTGACATCAGTTTTCTTTTTTATGATCACAGGGAACCCCATATATCGATTTTGAGAGAATTCGGTCCATTAACAAAAAAAATCTAAATGGCGTCCATTTTTTGCTATTTTGACATCAGTTTTCTTTTTTATGATCACAGGGAACCCCATATATCGATTTTGAGAGAATTCAGTGCATTAACAAAAAAAATCAAAATGGCGTCCATTTTTTGCTATTTTGACATCAGTTTTCTTTTTTATGATCACAGGGAACCCCATATATCGATTTTGAGAGAATTCGGTGTATTAACAAAAAAAATCAAAATGGCGTCCATTTTTTGCTATTTTGACATCAGTTTTCTTTTTTATGATCACAGGAAACCCCATATATCGATTTTGAGAGAATTCGATCCATTAACAAAAAAAATCAAAATGGCGTCCATATTCCCATAAGTCCATACTACTTAGTTTCCGTTTTTGAAACATACGTCCACATACATGGATAGTATATAAATCTTGATCAGCTTTTATAAGACAACTTTATTTATTACTATTGAACCATACGGGAAAATTCGCAATCCAAACCTGACAACACCAAAAAACGACGCGTTGGTTTTGTGAAAAAATGTATCAATGTATTAGTTTTGTTTTTGTAAATTACTATTAATTTTGAGTTACTTACTGATGGTAGGAGATTTTGTTCGTTGCTCGTAAACGTCCTCTGTAATTTCTGCAGATTTTTATCGCGCAAATAGTCATTTTCATCAAAATAAACGAATGCAAAAAATAAGCCGTACGTCCGTATCTCTTGAGGTTTCAATCGACACTGCGGAGCGGAGAGCGCTTTATGCGCCAACAGTTGGCAGATATTTTTATCGACGCTGTTGAGCCGCGTCACTATATCTAGGAGTAGGTAGATAATCAAAGGTCCAACGATTTACTTCAACGAACTGCTTAGCATAATGTACCATACAACACAAACATTCAGTGGTATACGGCAACTTAATACTAAGTCTGCACAAAAGATAACACTGTAACAACAGTAGCTTGTTGAATCCACGAATGTATGTAATATGTAATTCACTAGGTAAGTCACAGGTCAGATAAAAATAAACAATCAATCCATGCATCACGACAGCGTGAATAGATTAAAAATAATTAGACGTTCGGATACACGCACGCATAGGTTATAGAATAGGTTTAAGATTATTGCGTTAACGTTAACGTGCGCGGCTGCATAAATGGTGTCGAGTGTCGATACTCGTGAAATCGTTGATTTTTTATATTTGCTTTAGCTATACTATTCTAACAGGTCGTATTTGTTTGGGTGTTTTATAATATAAAACATAAATAACTAAATATTATTCAGTCTAACCTTGTGCTAAATACAAATATCGTTATTATTATACGTGTTTCCAAACGCAAACGCATTATGACAGGAAAATAAAAACAAAAACAAATAACAGTAAACATTCTTATTTTTTGTGTTTTTTCCACGCCTGCGCTGGAAAAATGTAATTGTCACGATATACTTTAGTTTATTTTAAAAGCAATTTTCACATATGAATAATTAACATCCATTTATGTTTATTTAAGTAAGTTTTTTTTCGATTAATCGAGCGAATTTCCAAGGGCACAGCTCCATACAAATTCCGGCCATGTCCTTTAGAGAAAAAATAGAAATTGCACGCCATTTGTTGAATTCTTCGTAAGTTTTCACGTAGCGCTCTTTGGACTTATCCGGCAAAAGGTTTTGCATCATTTGTTCTGCTTCAAGCAAACAAAAATCAGGCTCTCCTCCTGTTTCATCATCTGATGAAGTGCTTGACATTGTTGTAAATAACTTAAGACCCCTCTCCCAGTTTCGCGCTATGGAAGTTTAGGTATCTAACGGCAGGTAGACGGGCGGCATGCTGCACGGACGACCACTTGCATATAGCGCGACCATGAATTTAGTTTTGGTACTTGTATAAATTTCTGAATTATTTCTTTGATGTTGTAGTATTATATATATAATGTTTATTATAAAATATTTTTATCGAATAAGTATTTCATGAATCTACGTTCAACTTACAAAACAAAAGCGACCAGGATAATATGATGTTCTTCTCTATGAATACATGTAGGGTTCCGTATTTATATCATAGGTGTCACGCATATTTAGCCTTCAGCCATTTTTTTCTAAACTAACTAATAAAAGAAACAAATACCTTTTTAATTATTTAACAATTACCTACCAATTATTATTATTATTATATTTCAAATCATCTGTCTGAAAATAACATAACAGAGCTGTTGCATTGCACCTGATGAAGTTCTTGAATAGGTACATTTTCTGATAAGAGTAGGTACAATTATTTAAAGTTTACCAATAGAACAATAAAAAGTAGGCAATCTTTGTTTACTGCTAAAATGTCGGTTTAGTCAGAAGTGCAAGTGCGACTTTTATTATAGTAACAAACGGACACCCGCGACTTCGTTCGCGTGGATATGTATTGGTTTTTAAAAATCTCGTAGGAATCATTTCGTTTTTCCTAAGCTCCTTTGAGCTCATATCATGCTAAAAACTGTTAAAAGTTCACTGGTGGATGTTGAGGTAGATAAAAATGTAAACATTCGCCACTGAAAGTCCCGTCAAAATCGATACAGCCTTTGAGAGATTACCCGGTAATCTTTAAGGTATCTCCTTTCTAACAAAAAAAGAATGAATGAAATCAGACCACGGGTTAATGAATTACAGCTAAGTAAGTACACATTTTGATTTTCATCCCCTCTCCCAAGGGAACCGTGCTGAATTTCGGGATAAAAAGTATCCTATTATGTTACTCCGTAGTATAAACTTAAATCGTACCAAGTTTCGTTGTTTCAATCCATTCAGTAGTTTTTGCGTGATGCGCGCCCAAACATACAGACAAACAGACAAACAGATAAACAGACAAACAGACAAAAATTTTAAAAATAGCTTTTTTACGTTCTATAACTTATCTCTAACATCCCCCAGTATTTATTTTGCAAAAATCTTCGGAAATGAAATGAGACCCATATTATAAACAAGTGGATACCCGCGACATCGTTCGCGTGGATATTTTATAAAATCCCGTGGGAATCATTTTGTTTTTCCTAAGCTCCTTTGAGCTCATAACTTGCTAAAAACGGTAGATCAAAATGTGTAAACATCCGCCAGTGAAAGTCCCATCAAAATCGATCCAGCCTTTCAGAGATTAGCCGGTAATCAGTATCTCCTTTCTAACAAAAAAATAATGAATGAAATCGGACCACGCGTTAATGAATTACAGCTAAGTACACATTTTGACTTTCATCTCCTCCCCCAAGAGAACCGTGCTGAATTTCGTGATAAAAAGTATCCTATATGTTAGTCCGTAGTATGAACTTAAATCATACCAAATTTAATTTCAATCCATTTGGTAGTTTTTGCGTGATGCGCGCACAAACATACAGACAAATAGACAAACAGATAAACAGACAAACAGACAAAAATTTCAAAAATAGCTTTTATCGTTCTATTACTCAACCGTAACATTTCCCAGTTATTATTTTGCAAAATTCTCTTATGTACAGATACGGCAAATCTACGATTTTATTATATGTATAGATAGATGATAATTTCTTCAAAAAAAAAAAAAATATGACGGCCATCTTGGATTTCAAAATGGACTACTTTAGTATTAGTTTATAATATCATATTTCCGTGACTGTCCTAGGTGCTATGCTGTAATTTCACTTATTTAAAAAAATACTCACGCATATTTTTTAGAAAAATATTCATGCTCAAAACTTTGCAGTCGTTGTATAAATTAGTGTTTACACGACTCTCGTACGTGCATCTGGATGGTGGCAAAAACTGCACAGGTCCTTCCCCAACAAGCGCCGGGCGCATACTAAATAAGCGAAGACATTGCATAGCTATTTATTGTAATTTAGGGGGATGTTTAATAAGTTTTTATGTTTGATCAAATAAATGGATTGTTAATTAAACTATATATATAGATTCGTTAAAGAACGTAGTTTATTTCTACATAAAAATTTTATTGAATTTATGCTTTTTTCAATACAAAAAATCGTGTTAAAGTAACCGTATAATTCGGGAAATTTGGCGGAAGTTCTTTTTTTTTTAACCATTAATTTGATTAAAAATCTATATTCTGGTCTGTAATGTGTCAATAGGACTATATGTCTGATATTTAAGTATTTTTTTCAAGTAAATCAGATGACTTTTAAGGACAGATATAGAGCTTCAAAGTTGAGTCTGTTATTTATTTTATTAAAACGAGGTGTGGGAAATTGATCATTACAAAATAAATAAAATAGTTTTTGTAAATATGTTCTGACAAATGTCAATATGAAGGATTAGTTTATTTAAAACATGTATTGAAATATGTGAAAGTCTCTCCTACGATGCTAAATTTGGAGCTTGAAATCTTAGATTTTTCAGAAAAAAGGTAAAACTGCTCTTAAATCCCTTTACTAACTAATCCACTAAACTTCACAAACTTTCAGATCAAATGAAATGCCGCTATTTCCATTTTTTTTTTTTCGTAAATAGTTTTCCATTTTTTTTTACGGCTCTGAGTTCCAAGGAGTTTTGCATAGTTTGAAATGTATGAAAATTAAATGCCGCCTTGTTCAGTGTTTTTTTTTTCAGTAAAAAGTTTTCTTACCATTTTATAAGAAAAGAGATTGTTTACCAAGGAGTTTTGCATAGCTTGAACTGTAATGTGAACATTACAATTCAAGCATAGTGCGACGTAATGTTGCCTTGAATTGAAAACACCAACTTACAAGGAGACTTTCCACCATAGTAATCCCTAGTTACTGAGCAAGTATGATATAATAGTAGATTGTTACACAAGGGACGTAAGTAAGCTATTACAGAACAAGATCCAATTTGGCGCCAGTGCGAGCGCAGCTCGCATAGGGCGCTAATGGATCGCGTGCACCCGAGATATTTATTCACACGAGCGAGCGCAGCGAGCGAGGGTGAATATAGTTCGAGGGTGTAATAGCTACTTGCAACCGAGGTAAGCATTCTACTTTATATCATTCTTGCGAGGTAAATAAAACATTGGTAATGCAAAATGAAATTTTAATTAGAATAATTAGCAAATTTAGAGAAAAAATAGAAATTGCACGCCATTTGTTGAATTCTTCGTAAGTTTTCACGTAGCGCTCTTTGGACTTATCCGGCAAAAGGTTTTGCATCATTTGTTCTGCTTCAAGCAAACAAAAATCAGGCTCTCCTCCTTTTTCATCATCTGATGAAGTGCTTGACATTGTTGTAAATAACTTAAATCCCTTTACGAACAAACTTCACAAACTTTTAGATCAAATGAAATGCCGCCATTTCCATTTTTTTTTCGTAAATAGTTTTCCATTTTTTTACGGCTCTGAGTTCCAAGGAGTTTTGCATAGTTTGAAATGTATAAAAATTAAATGCCGCCATGTTCAGTGTTTTTTTTTTTCAGTAAAAAGTTTTCTTACCATTTTATAAGAAAAGAGATTGTTTACCAAGGAGTTTTGCATAGCTTGAACTGTAATGTGAACATTACAATTCAAGCATAGTGCGACGTAATGTTGCCTTGAATTGCAAACACCAACTTACAAGGAGACTTTCCACCATAGTAATCCCTAGTTACTGAGCAAGTATGATATAAAGGTAGATTTATGTTTACAGTCGTTTTTAGTCAGAGAGGTCATATCTACCTAGGTATGTACTCCTTTTTGCGCCAACGAATGTTGTCGAGGACCGATGTACCTATGTACCTACCTAACTTATTTTAGTGGCCCTACTTCTAAACTAAACACGTACATATGTGTTATGGCCAGTTTACACCACAATAGTATTTAGATGCAGTAAATTCATTGCAACACTATGACTGGAATGGATGCCGTTTGAAGGTAGGTAGGTGGGTACATTAATCGAAAACTCGAACTAAACTGTGCAGCGAACTTACTGGATCTGTATATTATACTTATAAGATCAGAGAAAAATCTTACGGAAAAACGCGCACATAAATCTTTTTTGATCTTTCGCGCTAGATTTGTCCGGGGCTTTAGCTCTTCAAGCTGCCAATCCAGTTAGAGCGATAGATACCTCATGACAATAATTATGTGCGGTGTGGCGGCGCAACGAAGTGATTTTGTCGGATGATGCCACAATGAGACGTACAGTAGATGGTGGACGTATAGTACCTTGTAATGTTCTCTAGGAATATTTTCTAAAATTCTATTTTCGTTGTGAACATTGGAGAAATACTTAGTGATTAGTGCAAAGTGAACAAAAGAGATTCCATAATGGAGGCGTCATATCAGGGTGGTGTGTCATATGAGCACACAGACCACTTTCGACAGCTCTCGCAATCGATTGCGAGCAACATCAAGAAAATAGCGGAAAATGTGTCATCAATGTCCAAGATAGTCAAACAACTACAGACGCCGCAAGATTCACAAGAGCTAAGGAACCAATTGCGTGAAATCCAGAACTGCACCCAGAAGCTGGCGAAGCACACCTCCACGATGATCATGGATCTCATGAAGACGCCGACCGATGTTGCCGCGAACAAATTCATGCGCGACCGACTTCGCGACGAGTATATGACCATCCTTAACGCGTTCCAGGCGGTGCAAAAAACGGCCGCGCAGAAGACAAAAGAAGATGTCCGCAAGGCCAAAGCCCAGTCCGTCAACTTCGGTGATCCTTTCGTCCTGAGCGATCGGTCGGAGAGTACGGAGTTGGGTCTGTCGCGCGCTGTGCAGCACCAGCTGGCGGCGCAGTCCGAGACTGAGCTATTGCAGCTGGAAGAGCGCGAACGCGACATCCGCCGACTAGAGAATGACATAATAGACGTAAACTCGATCTTCAAGGAGCTGGGCACCTTGATCCACGAGCAGGGCACCGTGGTGAATTCCATCGAGTCCAACGTGGAGTGCGCCGCGCACACAGTGGAGGCCGCCACGCGGGAGCTCAGCACCGCTGCCACATACAAAAACAAGCTGAGGAAGAGGAAGATATACTTGGCGATTATCCTGATCATCATAATTGCGATTATCCTTATTATAGTGTTCTCGCACTAGGCTCTTTACGGTCCTGTGTAGACCTAGATGCTCCCCTAAACATTATCAATCCCGAGGTTTAGATCGTTGAACTGGAATGCTACTGCAATAATGTGAATCGGCCATTAAAGAGTGTTATAAAATGGGACATGGCTAATTTGTTATTGTTGTATAGGTCGGGTTATGTCACCTCTGCTTACTCATAAAATGCTCGAGTCACAATCAACAATTTTTTTATTGTGTATACCTACCTAAATGTAAATGACCGTTGATTGTAACTACCTACAGGTTAAATGAAGGTTGCTTTGGGTTTTTATGTTGATGATGAATAATGACTTTGGATGATGGACTATAGTCGGGTTGTTATAGGAGGAGCTGCTCTGAAATTTTTCATTCCACGCAAATAAATTTTTTATTCATTAAAATACAATTTATATCAGCTACTAATTCTGAGCACTATTAGGTATACCTAAACTTTAAAAAATAATTATTATTATTATTAATAATAATAAAAAAAAATCTTTGTCATCCGTCATGATTCTTATTAACAAGTACCTACTACTTAACCAGTATCTTATAATTAAAATTATTATCTACTGAATCACTGAAAATGAGGGTAGGCAGGTATTTTTATTTTATCAACTGTCAGCTGCGTTCGAAAATGACGATCAATGATGAACAAACGATTAATATCTTTATCTAAAGCGAAAGTTAATGGAAGTAACGTTGAAAATGCTGAGATAACTTATTTTAAAGACACCCAACGAAATGTTAAGTTCAAGACACGTACAATCAACAAATAGACGAAGTCAAATGCATTGGAGGTGAGTCGGACGATCTGCGCCGTGGCGTACGAGATTATTGTAACTAAGTTTTAATGTCAATCAAAATCAAATTATACATATTAAGTAGTATCTTAGCAAACATGTAAAAATCTTATACTGAAGTGGTATGTGATTTGTTAAATGAACACTCAGCAAACGATACTTAGATGCCAAGCCGTGGTACTACACATACTTAGTGCAGTATTTTCATGGGCGCCGACAGGATTACTTTCAGGGAGGTGCATCTGCATCTAGGTACACATTAAACTATTAATTAATATAATATAAAATATAGAATTATACGTGTACATACATTATGCAGATACATGTATCAAAATTAACTTGTTAGATACAAAGTGTTATGATATTTCAAACAGTAACTTAAAAAATGCATTTTTTAAATTAATGTAAAAACTAAAAATAGAGTAGTTAACTTAATTATACCTACTTGAAAATATGATAAGTGACAACTATATCTAATTGTATGTTTTTATTGCAGTTTGGCCATGGCCATGGGCGGCGCCATAGACAGCTGCGGACGCTGCATGAAGGTCTCGCTCGTCATCATCAACATCCTGACCCTTGTAAATATTATTATCTTCGCTAATGTTTTATTATACGACTTACAAGTTACAACTTGATTATGATTGCTTAGATAAATCACCATCATATAAGTAGGTCTATAAGTTACACCTGCCTATTAAAATGCATAATACTGACGATGATTTGTAGCATTCATGATATGTAAGTAACTAGGTACCTACCTAGCAAATACTTTTTTATAAAGGATGTTTTACGTCGGAGTAATAACTTGCGAAAAAACTGTGATAGCCTAGTGGTTAGAACGACCGACTTCTAATCGGAGGTCGTGGGTTCAATCCCGGGCACGCAGCTCTAACTTTTCGGAGTTATATGCGTTTTAAGTATTTAAATATCACTTGCTTTAACGGTGAAGGAAAACATCGTGAGGAAACCTGCATGCCTGAGAGTTCTCCATAACGTTTTTAAAGGTGTGTGAAGTCTGCCAATCCGCTTGGTCAGCGTGGTAAACTATGGCCAAAACCCTTCTCACTCTGAGAGGAGACCCGTGCTTTGTAGTGAGCCGGTAATGGGTTGATCATGATGATGATGATGATGAACAACTTGCGACTATGCGGCATGCTACAAATATGAGGCTACACGAAGCAGTATTACTTGCCTTATTGAGTGTAGTATGCCTATGTACCTACCTAATTGCGATAGCGGATATTTTTTTTGTGATATTAGACAACGCCGCGCTTAGGTTGCGGATTTGAGAGCATTTACTCGTAAGAGCATTGCAGACAACATTTCTCATGTTCACTTAAACGCGAGTCGACTGAGTGCGAAATGTTGTCTTGTGCAAAGGCTCTTATGGCTCCACTACACGTTAGCCTAATGCGTTCGGCGAGCGGTGGCTAATGTGTGCAAACTGTTTGTGAATTTAATCAAGATCCTTCGATGTAACTTACTATACCTAGTTATATAAAAAATCAGCCAAGTGCGAGTCGGGTCTCGCTCTTTCAGGGTTCCGTACATAATTATGAACAATATAATATTTTGGGTCTAAGAAATATTTAATTTCCGAGCTAGACATCGCAACAAACCGTGAAAGAAAAACCCAAAAAAATGTTCGTTTATTTTGGTCACAGCTTATAAACTATTTAATAAATCGTTGTTTTCAGTATTTGTTGTTTAAATAGAGCATATAGTACATAATATACTGAAATATCATATTCCCAACTAGTTTAGTTTTTGAGATAGCCCCCGTCACAAAAATGGTCTAAAACTGACAACTTTGATGGCCTCCCATTCCCTTATTTTTTGAGATAAAAATTAAAAAAATATATATTTGTACTCTACTTAATGAGCTGTGATTAATTCTGTGCTGCATTCTGTGTTCATCGACAACAGACACGTCATACTACCAACATAATCAAATTATATGTCAAGTGACATCGACAATTCAGTGTTACCAGCTATACTTGAAAAACTCCTCCTCCAGTGATACCAAAGGTAAAAATTCTTTAAAATGGATAAAAGTATGGAGATATTATTATCAAAACTGGATGAGAAGTTAAACCAACAAACATTACTCATAACAACGTCAGTGACAAAAAATGTTATGGAAGCACTGGATGAGAAACTGAAAATGTTAATGGAAGAAAATAGTATCCTTAAAACCAAAATATCTGAATTGGAACAAAAACTTAACATCATACAAAAAGATAAACGCAAAAATAACTTGGTCTTTTTTGGAATTGAGGAAATTGGAAAATCTGAAACCGAACTGGTAGACCACATAAAGGAAATATTAATAGAAACGGGAACACACTTTGACAGCCATGAAATTACCAATATATATAGGATTGGTAAGCAAACCAACAACAAAAATCGCCCCGTTGTAGTCACTATTGCGTCAATATGGAAGAAACATATGATACTTAAAAATAAAACAAAACTTCCACCGGGAATATATATTAAGGAAGACTATTCTAAGGAGGTACTAGAGAAACGAAAGCAGTTACAACTGCAAGTTATAGAGGAGAAGAAAAAAGGAAATATAGCATTTCTAAAGTATGACAAATTAGTAGTGAAGAAACCAACAGATAAAAATCGTGAAAAAAGGAAACGAGAGGTTTCAAGCTCACCTAACTCATTAACGCAGAAGAAAGTCAACACAACAAATAATAGAATGCATTCAGGGGCCAAAACAGCGGTAAAAGACATTGTAAGACCTAATATACTTAACTATGTTGAACGTGGAAGATCTGCTTCACTATCAGAAACTCCAAAAAACTTGTAAATGCTAGCGACAACCGGAAACAAAACGAAACAGATGCCACAACTTTACCTAAACAAACACTTATGAAATGCACCCCAAGCCGGCCGGTCACCGTGGGGAAAGAAGACCAATACCCTCCAACTAAACTGCCACAGCGACAAGTACAAACTGCCTCGGATACATCTCATCAAAACTATGACATAATACATATTGCAACATTTAATACTCTCTCTCTAAGAACTAAAGAGAGTCTCGATGAGCTAATATTTGCGCTTCAGAACATCAACTGGTCGATACTAGGACTGAGTGAAGTCCGACGCTTGGGAGAGAGCATAGAGGATCACGGCAACTTCATCTTTTACTATAAAGGAGAAACAGCAGGCCAATATGGAACAGGATTCATGGTTAAAAAAGAATGGAAGCCGTACATTGACGAATTCATCGGAGTATCCGAGCGCATTGTAATACTCAACCTAAAATTACCACCCAAAAACCAAATGTGGTCACTAATTCAAATCTACTCTCCAACAGAACAGTCCAGCAATGATGAAATTGATTCTTTCTATGGTAAGCTGACAAAAGCAATAAAAAATTACACTCAAAATAATCTAATAGTGATGGGTGACTTTAATGCAAAAACAGGAAGCAGAGGAGATGGGGAAGAGATAGTACTGGGTCCATATTGCATTGGAAAGAGAACAAGAAACGGTGAAAAACTAATACAATTTGCTTATGAAAATAATTTAAAAATAATGAATAGTCTATACAAAAAACGAGACAGTAATAGATGGACGTGGATATCTCCGGACGGACGCTATAAAAACGAGATCGATTATATTTTAAGTAATAAAAGCAAGTATTTTCAGGACTGTAAAGTGGTAAATAAACTTAATTTCAATAGCAATCATAGAATGGTCAGAGCCAAAATACAGCTCAATATTCCAAACAAAAATAGACCTTTTAAAGTAAAACAGGCTGTTGCCACAACATACGAGAACTGTGAAAACTTGAAAGAAAAACTAAAGGATTTTATTCATAAAACAAAAGATCTAAATACTCAAGACAAATACAACAAGTTAGAAGAACTCTTAATTATGAAGGAGAAAAGGAAACCAAGTGATGGAAAGAACATGCAAAAATGGTTAACTAACGAAACGAAAGCACTGCTAAATAAAAGAGCTGAACTGATAGCGATAAAAGTAAAAACAAAAGACATTAGAAGAGATATAACTGAAACAAGTAAGAAAATAAAATCAAACATAAGAAGAGACCACCGAAAATATAGGTTAGAAATGCTTGAAAAATGCATTGAGCAGACAGGAGGCATCAAAAAAGCGGCCACAAAACTGAGGGAAAAAATAGATTGGATACCCAGTATATTAGACAGACGCCAAAAAAGCGAAACCAAACGTCCAGAAATTATTGCAATAGCTACTGAATTTTTCCAAGAACTGTACAAAAACAAAAACAGAAGCCAAACAGTGGATCTGACAGGAGGAGAGGAAGTACCATATATTCTACAAACAGAAGTTGACAGAGCTATAAAAACTCAAAAGAGAGATAAAGCTTCCGGTTCAGATGACATCAGTAACGAATTTCTTATCGGAAACAAAGATCACCTTGTTCCAACTCTTACTTACTTGTTCAATGATGTACTAGAAAGCGAAACAATACCAGAACAGTGGACAAAATCAACTATTATACTATTGCACAAAAAAGGAGATCGGAATAACATAAATAATTATAGACCTATCAGCTTGATGTCTAATATATACAAAGTTTTTGCTAAGGTAATTCTCAACAGAATAACAAGGAGGCTCGATGAAAATCAACCAAGTGAACAAGCTGGTTTCAGAAGTGGATATTCGACCTTGGACCACATACATGTGGTAAAACAACTTTTCGAAAAAGCTAAAGAATTTAACATAACCTTTTACTGTTGTTTCGTAGATTATACCAAAGCCTTTGATTCACTTGAACATGAAGCAATTTGGCAAGCCCTTAAAAACCAGGGAGTTGAAAATAAGTACATCAGAATACTCAAAAATGTTTATAATAACAGCAAAGCCAGAGTTAAACTAGAGAAAGAAGGAAATGAAATACAAATAGAAAGAGGTGTTCGCCAGGGAGATCCTGTGTCACCCAAACTTTTCACAGCCGTCCTCGAGGAGGTTTTCCGCCACTTGGATTGGGAGAAATGTGGATTGACAATCAACGGCGAGAAACTGTCGCATTTGAGGTTCGCTGATGACCTAATAATACTCTCGACAACGAAAGAGGAACTAGAGGCAATGCTAAATGACCTAGACAGTATAAGTCGTAAAGTAGGATTAGTCATGAACACCGAAAAAACCAAAACTATGACAAATGGGAACAAAGACCCTATCTTTATTAACAATAGTAAAATCGACTACGAAAATGAATATATCTATCTGGGCCAAGTAATCTCTCCAACAGACCTAACTTCAAAAGAAATCGACAGACGCATAGCAAATGCATGGAAACAGTATTGGAGTCTGAAGGAGATTATGAAAAACAGGGATATGAGCATCAACATAAAGCGGAAACTATTCGATACTTGTATACTGCCTGTACTTACATATGGCTGCCAAACCTGGGCAACCACCAAAGCTCACAATAGGAAACTTGAAGTGTGCCAAAATGCCATGGAAAGGAGCATGATGGGTAAAAGACTCTCAGACAGGTTGAGGAATACAACTATAAAGAAACATACCAGAACAAAAAATGTAGTGGTGACTATTAGAAAACTCAAATGGAAGTGGACAGGACACACAGTCCGAGGGAAAGAAAAATGGTCAAAGAAAATAATGTATTGGTTTACTGGAAACAAAGAAAGGAAACGAGGTAGACCGTCCAGAAGATGGGTCGATGAGATAAAAGCTGTAGCAGGTGGCACATGGACAAGGCTAGCTAGTGACAGACAAAAATGGGCACAGTTGGAGGAGGCCTTTGTCAAAAAAGGCACACAGAATGAGTTCGCAAGAGGGAAGAAAAATTTAAGTTAATTTATTTATTTATTACTAGATACTAACAAATGTACGACTCTTCTGAATAAAGGCTATTATTATTATTATTATTATATTATTAATGAGCTCTAAACAATGATACCCCACAAGCTAGGGTAAAGAAAAAAATTTTTTTTTCCGGCTCCTATTTCATGTATAAAAATAAAAAAAAAAAATTTAATTCAATTTCTAATTCAATATTTGATTTTGGGTTAACGTTTTACACTAAATACCAAAATTTCAGGTTTGTAACTCATTTCGTCTGCGAGCTAGAGACCTGTGACCGGCGGACAGACGGACAGACAGACAGACAGACAGACAGACAGACAGACAGACAGACAGCCGAGTGACATTAATAGGGCTCCGTTTTTTACCCTTCGGGTACGGAACCCTAAAAACCTATAAAAGTCGCACGACAAATACCTATAGGTATACCTACGCCATGTGGCCTCAGGCGGTGTATAGGCCGAGGGCACAGAGTACAGAGGGGAAGCTTCTACAAGCAGCCCGCTGTAGGTACACTCACACATATGCGCACGTTTGTCACCCAACTGTACCGGTTGGGGGACCGAGCGGGCGTCCGTGAACCGTTGGTGAGTGTACCTACAGCGGGCCGCTTGTGGAAGCTTCATAGGTTTTCTACTCGTGTGCTGAGGGTGTTAGTTCTTTTTGTGTATTAAGGTTTTTAGGAAGTTCGGAAGGTAGTCATTTGAAAAATGCTTGGCATTTTTCTGTTCCTTGCAGATAGGCGGCGCTCTAGCACTAGGCATCGGAGTATGGATCTGGGTGTCGCGTTCGTTCCCCAGCACGCTGATGATGAACAACATGTTCATCGCGTCGGTCGCGGTGATCGTGGTGATGGGCGCCGCGGTCATGTTCCTCTCGCTGCTCGGCTGCTGCGGCGCGGCCAAGGAAGTCAAGTGCATGCTGCTAACGGTAGGCTGATACTGATCACAAACACATCACTAGTCCAGCTCGCTGATACGATCATGATCAACTGCGTTATACACCAAACTGCCATCTTCTCCGGTAGGAGAAGATGGCAGTTTGCCGAGAATCGAACCCGGGATCTCCCACTTATAAGACCACAGCGCTCACCACTGCGCCAGGGAGGTTGTTAAGTAGTCGTTCTTCCCAATAGAACAAAGTCTTATTAATATTAGTATACTTCGATTTGGTTATCAATTTTTTTGTTTATCAATGTAACATGGAATCTTACGTTTTTCGAGTAATTAAAGTGTTTTAACGGACCTACGGAAAATTTTAGCCCATCAAAAGGTATTTCATAGAGAAGTGGGGAAGGGGAAAGGGGAATATTTACGACGATAGTCTGTAGGTTACCTCGAATTTGATACCCAATAACCCACACGTATACTTTGTTTTCAGTACTACATCCTAGTGTTCATCATGTTCGTGGTGATGTTAGTGGGCGGGATCCTGCTGTTCGTGTTCAGGGCTAAGGTGCTCACCACTCTGGAGCGCGAGATGCACGCCTCCATACCCTACTACGGCGCGAAGCACGAGTACACCAAGGCCTGGGACGACACGCAGACCTACCTCCAGTGCTGTGGTGTGAAGAGTTACAAGGACTGGAACGATAATGTACCTGAGAGTTGCTGTCAAGAGGTTTACCCGGGAAAGGTAAGTTGAGTCAGTTCGAGAAATAGTCTTTTCGATATGAGGAGCGTTGTTTCAAATCGTATTTTGTCCATAGTAATCAAAATATGAGATTTCGTTGTATATGGCCTTAAAATGCAAGAGTAACTAACTTAGCAAAAGTTAGTGCATAAAAACCGAATTTGTCAAGTAAATAATCGAATGTCAAAATGAGGCGCTGTTTCAAAATATGTTTTGTCCGTGTGAAGTGGTGTTTCAAAACATAGTCTGTCCACCTGTTAGCAAAATAACAATTTATTATGGTCTGTCTGTGGCGGCAAACTGTACGATTATTTAAATAATGGCCTGTTTCACCACCTTCTGATAAGTAAGGTAAGTAGGTTTTGTCTTTGTCATTTGACATAATCCGAAAATCCGACACTTATCAGAAGGTGGTGAAACAAGCCCTTTGTAATTTAAACAAAATTGTTTTAATAATGTTGCACAAGCATGGAGCAAGGAGTCCTAGTAGGAAATCATTCAGTTGGCTCAAGAAAAAAAGACACAAAACATCAAAACAAAGAGGCGAGGAATATTTAAATTATCGTTTTATTGTTTCTTTGTACTATTATACGACTCTAACTGTATTTTATCGGCAGTTATAAGATTCTGGCTACAATATGAATTTATTTTGTTTCAGTTATGAAATAAAGGAACCTGAACTGAACAATTTTGTCATTCATAATTCCATGCATTCATAATAACTCAAGATTTAATATATGTTGTGCTATATATAAATTTGATTTAATACAGTGAAAACATTATTTTATGCATACTCTGTGCATAAAATATAGGCTATAAGCGTTTTTTTATTTTTTAGTAGGTATTATTGGACAAAATATGAATCATTTCTTTGTACATAATATGCTTTGAAAATAAACCAGTGTTTCAAAATGTATTGTGTCCATAAACCAGTGTTTCAAAATGTATTATGTCCATACAAATGGTTCAAAACATATTTTGTCCAATATTTATGCTTAATTAACTTAATAAAAAACTAAAGAACACTATTTGTTTTTTTATTCAGACATGCTATATTATGCTTTATATTTAACATGGTAAATTTATTTCTACATATAACTTTAAGAAAAAGGCATAAATTAAAAACGGCTATTTTTGAAAAATACACATTTTTGGACAAAATGAGTTTTGAAACAACGCTCCTCATATATGCTCATGTTTATGTCTGTGTATGTGTAGATAATTAAGACATCAAAGAAAAATTCCATGATATATCTCTTGACTAGGGTTTCTTAACCTGCGGTCCATGGACCTCTGAGGGGTCCGTGTAATTAGCACTGAGGGTCCATGGCGTGCCTATCTAATATAATGAAATAATATAAAAATTGTTATAAGTACAATATGTTGTGAGCATATACTGTGTAAGTACAATTTGACGTTCTCCAATCCAGCATAAGCAGCAGCGAACAGTAAACGCTGGTAAAAGCTACACCTCGTTTTTTATCTTTTCGGAAAAGGTCCGTGGGCTCTTTGAAATTTTGAGAGGGGTCCATAACTAGAACGGTTAAGTAACCCTGCTCTAGAGCTAGACTAATTTGTTGTTAATATCATGTTCTATCATCCTCATCACCTGGATCACTGGCATACATCAACCAAGCGATGCGCGAGTTCATTCCTTCCGCGCACTCAAAAATTGTGGAACCAACTCCCTTCGGAGGTGTTCCCACATAAATTTGACATAGTGACAAGTGACATGACTTGAATAACCCCTATTATTCATAGGGGTTATTCAAGGGGCGGATCAACAAACTCCTTAAAAGCCGGCAACGCATTAGTGGTTCCTCTGGTGCTGCAAATGTTCATGGGCGGCGGTAATCACTTAACATCAGGTGACCCGTTTGCTCGTTTGCCCGCGATTAATATAAAAAAAAATGTTCACAGCGGCGGGACTGCCAGTACTCTCAAAACCCCACGACGATGTACATGGACGGCTGCTATAGTAAGACTGTGGACTTGCTGCGCGAGGACGCCGTCTACGTCGGCGCTGTGGCCATCGTAGTGGCTATGATTATGGTGAGCTCTTCATCTTAATCCAACATCAGTTCCATAGACATACGGTGGTTCGAGCCACCACGCAGCTGCATTGCGATATGGCGGACTCGTCCGTAGGAAGTTTCTATTATCAATGGTCTGGCTCTAGGTACAATATCACCCAGAACTCCTGAGACGTATAGGTTTCCTGAGACCTCGTCGTGACACCTATGTTCTTGTGATAGCCGTAAGAACGATGCCATAAGATGCATTAAGGCGCCGAAATGTCAATTTGTCCTCGGATTGAATGTGGCATGCAATCCCGCTTATGCGGCTCGGCCTTTACAATTTATGTCAGTTACGCAGATCGTGTCGCAACGAAATCGCGGCGAAAAAATTGTACATACTATTGATAAGATTAGTTTCTTTAAATTAAATTATTATTATTACTTATCCCAAGAAATTTAACATAATAATAACATAGTTGGGTTTTCCATTTATTTGATATTTATTTGTTTTTTAATTACAGGTTTTGGCGCTAATATTTTCATGTGGATTGTTCGTGAAAATAGAGTGACGATATGAAAACTTTATGGTGACCAAATTGTGTTGTTGATTAGGAACATTGACTGTTGATTGCCTAATCGTTGCACGTTTAATTAGGTTCTAAAGCGCGTAATTGTGCTCAAATTTTACTAGGTAATTTATTTTGTAAATGTAGATGGA
Source organism: Melanargia galathea (assembly GCA_920104075.1). NCBI lineage: Eukaryota > Metazoa > Arthropoda > Insecta > Lepidoptera > Nymphalidae > Melanargia > Melanargia galathea. The sequence continues at coordinate 5,590,291 of OV049866.1, read as the reverse complement.
TACATTTCTGAAATAAATTTTTATACTGATTTTCACAAACTTTTTTTTATTTATTTAAATGGAAAAACTACAGAGTAAAAACACATCAAAAGAAAAAAATAGTAAAATAAAACTAAAATAAATAGAAGAACAAACACAACACAAAAAAATTTTTAAAGGGCCGGTAGGCTGGAGGTAAACAAATACTATTTTTACAAAAGTGAAAAATGTTACATCGTAGAGCCTTCACCCTTAGCATATCCATATATTATTTTGCGGCTTCGAGGAGATTCAGCTTGCAAAGGTCAGAAATGCCGGGTCGCTCATTATTATCGTGAGGAATTGATGCACTCTTACGTACTTTTATGAGAGATAAAAGTCGTAATGCTACCGCTGCGCTCCGAGATGCTGCGTATAATATTTATCATACTTTATGAAATCTAGGAACTTCGTGATATGCTCTGAGAATGGTCATAAGAGGGCTTTGTTGGGAATCCATATAAAGGGTTTCCCGTATAGAGTCATCTACTTGTTGAGTTTCCGCCGCGGTGGGAACTGGATGGTGTTGGGGTTGCCGGCGCGGTACTGGCCGGCGCGCGTGCACCAGCCGCACGCGCGCACGACGCAGTCGGCGGTGGCGCCGCCCAGCGGCAGCCCGAGCGCGCTGATGCGCTCCAGCGTTTGCGTCGGACCGGCTATTATCTGAAATCCATACTTTCATATTAATAAATGCGAAAGCGTCTGTTACTTTTTCAAAGCTCAATCGCTGAACCGGATCTTAAAGAAATTAGGCACAGAGGTAACTTGCATTCTGGATACGGAAATAGGAATTTTATCTTTTATCCATTCTTTGTAGATTAGGAGTTAGGACTTTTAAACCCAAAAAATCAAAGAATTATAGGAAAATCTAACGCGGATGAAATTTCATTGAAATAACCTGAAAAAAGCACTAAGTTACATTAAAGCAAGCACATAGTGGACGACAACAGACGGTACCTACACGGACGGACAGTAGCAGACGGTCTTTTCAGAAATTAAAGTAACTGGGTACTTACTCTGCCAAACACCACATTTTTCCCATCTAATTGAGGTAAAGGTTTAAATATAATGTTAAATTGCCCATAAACTTCATTATCAGGGCTCACGACCATGGATATCACTCCTGCAAAAGTTCAACTTACAATATCTAAGTATACAAAGTGTTAATATCACAGAAATCTTAATAAGACACTAGAAATGCTGTGCACGCGTGACCTTGTCGCCGTATTGAGGACGCGGACGTGGTCGACGACGCGTCGTAAGCGCAACGATGTGTGAAATAAGCGAACAGAAAACGATGTGTGAGGTAAGTGAACGATGCAACCTTAACGCGCTGATCCTACAACTTAATTCTGTCTACATAGCATTGAGCATAATTCTGTTTGCATGATTGCGTAAAACTATGTTTGTATGTAGTAGGCGATGATAATGCGTATGTAGTTTGAATTTATATACAGCAGTTCTAATGCCTTATTATTAGGATTTCTGTGGTTAATATGGAGGGGATACGGCCAGACTTGATTTTAGGAGTTGATATTTTGATTCGATTCTCAGCAGATTAAAAAATTAGCTCAGGCTTATATTTATGTCATGGCTAGAAGGATATTTCTGTACCTTCGCAGATGTAATTTTTTTGGTAGTCGCGAAAATATCTTGCTGTATATGTTCCATATATTATTATAGCATGCTTCCATTTTAGGAAGCATTTTGTCATCTGGTGAGATCACAATCAAGCGCTTACTTGTTCCATTATGACAGTTTAATATATTTGCTTTAATTTGTTATAGAAAAAAAGTACAGAAACAAATACCGGGTACGGAATGCTTCAGCTGAAAACTCTCTGGGCCCATCGGGCTTTCCTCTCCATCGGGCACATAAGTACCGAACCCATTGTCTTTGGAGACATCTCCCCCGCGACAGTACAAGTTGGGTACAATTCTGTGCCGAGAAAAAAAATTATTAGCACTACTTATAATAAATGTATGAAGCATCAATGACATAATATAATGGAGTGCGTCGGAACTCGGATCTCATTATCAGAGAGCCATGAAGAAAATTGAAATTATTAATTTGACATTTAAAGTGTACCTATTAGTACCTACGTATAATTTATTTCTGACAACCATCGGGGCGGCTCGCTCATTCCGTGGAAATAATAAGTATTTGGCACGTGCAAATATTTTAAATTGAACATTTAAATTTTCTGTATTGCACTGTCAATTACACTCAGCCGTGGTCCGACGAGTTCTGTTAGATGTGAATCATCCTTTAGATACCATTCTTCTGTCCAAACATGTCTAATCCATCTCCCAAGGGTGTCTACATATTAAGTATTATTGAGAAACTTTAATAAGAAAAGTAAATACCTTATTTATTGGAAACTCAGAGACTGAAAAAATTACAGACACTTTTGATGTTACAGAGTTCGAGTAGAATGTTTGTGTCGGTGAAACAGCCTATTTACTCCAATTTATTTACCTAAATAGTCTAGTGCCCATGTAGGCGTGGCCATCACCATCACCTCGTATCAAATTAAGGAACAACTTGCACGTTTTCGGCACAATATCCGTGAAGAGCTCTATCACTACTCTTCCAATTTTGGAGCCGCCGACTACCCAGAACTCCATGAAAACCCTGTGAAATAGTAGCTAAGTGTTTCAACCGTACAATTTCTCCCTAGATATCCTCATGAAGGACGTGTGACAACGCATATCATTCATTGCGGTGGGTAACCAACGTCGACCCAAGTGGTAACTGGATGGGGGTCCCAATTGGGCCTTTTCGAGTCCGCCATGCCTCGGTTACCACGTTAATGCGTTATGCGGTGCCGATCGACTAGAACTAGCCTGTCGTACTAGAATTGCACGTCTACTGTATGCCGATGCCCAATGTACCTAACCCTTTCCACTCTGTGAGGCGACTGGTGCCCTGTAATGGGCCGCTCATTGGTTGACAAAGTTAACGATCATCATGATAGTATGTAATTTCAATAGAACTGTTTTCAAACTGCAATTTTGCTGTCGCCATGCAGTCCAGATGTAGTCAGTCTGTCTGGAAACTTGGTGATAATTGCCTCGTCTACTTTCACTACGCTATCGTGACAATATTTGCGTTATTACTTGGTACGTTGCACGGGTAGAGGCTTATCAAAGGCCGGATCTTTTATATCGCGATCTATTTTTTCAGTCTTGAACAGGATAAAGGGTAGTCTGAAAAACGCAATTAGATTTGGGTATAATTAAATTTATGAAACTTACAGTTAGGTACAGGCTACAGCTAAAAATTGGACGCCATAGAACACTTACGATGCTCCCAAAATAAGTTTGTGTTTTGTATCTTTCCAATTCTCCTCAAGTTCTTTGGTTAGAGGTTGCTCAGATCTCTAAAAGCATAACGAATAAAAATATTACTGTTATATTCATTCCTTAGTTTAATAACTACTCAACAGATTTACGAAGTGTAATCTATATTAACTAAAGTAAATTTTTAAACCCAATAAAGATGTAGCCAATGATAAAGATTGGCGAGTACCTTAGGTTCGCCCTTGAATTTAGGGGCGGCATAGTTATTTATCTCTAAGCAGATTTAAATTATGAACTAACCGCTATGAGAAGCCTGGAGTACAAGTAGAGGTTTTGCATTCGTATTTCATTGAGGACCCGTTGTCTTTGCTTGCACAGCAGCTTGTTGTATGTGTCGGTCAGCTCGGGATGCATCCAGCAATCCACAAAGCCCTATATGGAATTTTATGGTTAGGTATTTTAGAGTTTGAGAGAAACTTGTGTCAATTATGCAGGCATAGCTCTAAATCGTTTTAAGTTAATGTACTTAGTAATCGATGGTGTCGTCAGAGATGGTAGCGCATGGCACTAACCAAAAAAAGGTATGGCAGTTTATTACCACTTAACCAGTTTCTGGGCATCATTGTAATTCGTACCAAAATGTTAAATCGGTCAAGGTTGTCTTTCAGGTAGTTGAAGCCGAAGCTTTTTATCAGAACAGAGCAGAGACAATTTCTTCATGTTTGTCGTTAGGCTCTTGGCAGAGCGTCGTGGTCAGTCAGTGTTATGACTTATGGCATACTTGACTACTCTTCTTCATTCCTTTCTAATGCACATGTAAGGGGATGTCCATCGCAGCCCTCACTTGGTCTGTCCATCTTATGGACTAGGTATCTGCCGCGTGCTCTAGTGCCCTCTATTCTTCCTGATTAATTGAACTATAGTTACTATGTATTCAATGGAGATATCGTAACGTCTAGTTACGTGACATAAGATCTAAAGAAAGTGAAAATGCGAGCCTATGTGAAGGATAGAGAAAAATTACGTAATAATGAATTCCAAAGGCGTCTCACTTTAAGACCACTGCGGCATCTCTGCCCCACACCAGACGCATAATACCTTTGTATTATTCTCTACCCCCACGACGACCCCAGTTTTTATTATATCCCCGGTTTTATTTTACCCCAGTTCTCTGTATGAGGTTGATCCGTTTGAGCAGCTCCTTGTTGACGTTCATGTTCTCCTCGAGCTGGCGCGCGTAGTAGTTCAGGCGGCGCGGCTTGAGATACAGCTCCGGAATCAGGCGCGGCGGTTTGTCGTCCACTATGTGCTTCATTATTTGCAACTGAAATTAATAGAAGTATAAGAATTATTTCTAGTGTTCAAGAATTTCACCATTGAAAATGTGGAAATTACCTCTTTCCGATGATTGCACCAAGAGGCGTAGAACTCTTTTGATAGTAAAGGAAATCTTGGTGGCTGAAAATGTAGAAATTTCGATTAGTACGAAACAGGAGTACTAAGATAAAGGTTTTTTTAAACCTATGTACTTAACTATGTATATAATATTATAATAATAATAGGTGGTCAAATTAACTTTTTACGTGGCACCGTACCTACCTCTGCGGTAAATCGCTTGAAATCCGGTAAAACTGCAACTAGACGCGCCTAAATGCTCCGACAAGTTCATAATATACCCTAATAGTCAATTAAGAAGTGATAGTTACCTATCTAAAATGCATCGGTCATAAGGCCCTATGGCACAGTGAACTATAGATACTTAGGTACATATTAAACCTTTGACACTAACAAGTTTGAACTCTCTCATCCGTCGCACGCGCGGCGGCCGAGTCTTCTCCGGCTCAGGCGGCGGCGAGCGCAGCTGCTGAAGTTTCTCGAGCACCTCATCGCAAGCGCGCTCTCGTAGGGGATGCATGCGTCAGGATTACCTACAAACTCACATTGAGCGCTGGTTATGTATAAGGTTAAGTATACAATGTTGCGGTGATAAAATGGAAGTGTCTAGCAGTGTGTTTGGTGCCTTTGGTGCTTTTACCTTAGCACAGTAGCTTAGCGAATGTATGAAGAACGCCACCCCGCTGTCTTGATTCGCGCCGTTTTAGTTTGTGGGAGCTCTAAATACTCGCCCATGAAAACTCTGAAGGTAACCTACCTATTTGATTTCGCGTGGCAAGCTCGCCGCTTTGTTTCTCACACCTGCACTGCCTCTAAATGGGTGTTAGATAATAGATTTAGGTACCTATACAGAAGCGTGGCGCGTCGAAAATCTATGAAGAATAATTTTGTGTCTCCACCACGTCTTACCATTCGCCACATTTTTACATAAATGTTTCATTTTTTTACCGACTTCCAAAAAAGAGAAGGTTCTGAATTCGGTGCGTATTTTTTTTCATATAGGTAGGTACATAAGTATCTTAAAAAGGGGGCGAGTAATGGTAATGTTTTAATGAGGAAGGCTGAAGACCAATTACTGTGGTCTATGCATATATCCAACGGTGGACGTCCAGCCTGATGATGATAATGATGATACCCTAAATACTTAAAATTATATGTGTAAGAATGATGGACTGTAATAACTATTCTATTCTAGTACCTAACACGTTATCTCACCTACTAATAATTTTGATATTACAATAATAAGTAGTACTTATTAGTTTCTAAAGTTTTATAAAATAGCAATAGTTTATAGGAATTAGGAACCTTGTATTTAAAATGACAAATTGAAAGGTTGAAAGGAAATTCTTGACAAATTCTTCTCTAGACTTTTTTCTCTTTGCTATTTTCTTTGACAGAGAATAAAGACATGTAGATACTACGGCAGCCCTGGAACAAAGTTAGTGATTAAGTAATGACAAGCTGAATTTTCGTGAATAGGTTCGTTTCGACGAGACGACCAAGTTTTTTATCTATGAAAATTCTCGATGAAGGTAGTTAAGTACTCGAGTGCGCAGGTGTTAAACATTTCGATTCGCTAGGATGGGAAATCGGTCCAATAAATTTGTAGGACTATGTATGTTTAGTACATTGTGATACAAGGGTGGAATGTTGGTTATTGCAAACGAGCTGTCATTAACAAGCCCGAACCGTAGGTGAGGGTTTTTAATGTCACGAGTTTGCAATAACCGATACACCCGTGTATCACACGACGTTTTTCAATACAGTTGTGCGAAATAGTAAAAAAACAAATCGAAAAATCAAATGTTTATTTCAACATACATACGTACGTACCTATCTTTGTCGGAATCTTGGGGCAAAATTCCATCTTGCGTAATTTTTGCCCCAGATTAAATATCAGGTGGAGTTAATTCCATAATATCACTTGTATTTGAACTCATATTTACAAAAAATAAAAAATAATCAATTTATCACACAAAAAATGACGCGAATTTCAGAAAATGGCGCGTTTTAGCAACTGGACATTTTAAAACGAAACTAGGCAACGGTCTACGCGTATACAGCCTATTCGATTTTTGAGATATGTTAATGTGAAAATAATTAAATTAAAAATGGTAATTAAATATATAATTAATTATAATAAACAAACATTTAAAAGAATTTTGAGAATTCAATGCTAAGACGTACGCATTTATTAATTTTTTCTCGTATAAAATCTATCCGATTTTATTCTAGGTATGAAAACTCCTTGCTACTAAACTTTTTAAATTGACTTATAAATTTAAAAATAAACTGCAAAACAAAATGATCGAGCTCGTAAAACAAAAGTCACGACCGCGTAAAACAAAACATGCCTGTGCAAAAGATTTAATTTTCGAATCATAACTATAGCCTCTGAAAGTACGCCATGTTAAACAACTGTATTGAAAAATAATTTTTAATGATTTTATAACCTCATTATTTGGAAATATTTGAAGTGGAGGACGCTGTAGAACGTCTTTGTAGAATTATTATTAACTAGATGATGCCCACGGCTTCGCCCGTGTGGATTTAGGTTTTTAAAAATCCCGTGGGAACTTATGATTTTCCAGAACAAAAAGTAGTTTATTTGTTAAGTAACCCGTCCCCAAAACGGAAAAATCCCGTGGAATCCCCACGATTTCGGAATGCAATTCCTTACAGCATCAGGGTTGAGGAGTTGGATATGTACCTACTCGAGTTCATTCAACGATAAAGTCTTTAATTGGTACCGCAATATCAATTTAAATAACCGAAAGTTTCTAAATCCTACTACTTACTTACTTTTGGGGATCAGGTCCTCTACAGCATCAGGATTGAGGAGTTGGAATCCAAATTTTTTACAGAACAGGGTCGCAAAGTTTTTCTATCGATTAAAAAAAGAATTACTAAAATCGGTTCAGAAATCTCGGAGATATCGGTGTACATAGGTAGAAAAACACAACTTCTCCTTTTTTGAAAGTCGGTTAAAAAGTAGCCTATGTTACTCCCTGGTTAATTCTATACTTGTATGTGAAAGTCCCATCAAAATCGGTTCAACCGTTCCAAAGATTAGCCCGTTCAAACAGACAGACAGACAGACAGACAAAAATTTAAAAAACGTGTGATTCGGTTATGGTACAGTTCAAATAACCGTATGAGCTTAATATGAGGTAGTTATTTCGAAATTACAGACAGACACTTCAATTTTATTTATTAGTATAGAGTATATAGATAACCAGCTGAATTTTGTGGAATTTTTATATGCAGCTTAGTAAATAAGTACTTGTATAATGAAATGGCTACATAGTCCTACAAAAGTGGAACGATTTCCCACCCTAGTGAATCGAAATGTTTAACACCTGCGCACTCGAGTAACTACCTCCATCGAGAATTTTCATATATAAAAACTTGGACGTCTCGTCGAAACGAACCTACTCAAGAAAATTCAGCTTGTTATTAATCACTAAAAATTTGTTCCAGAGCTGCCGGACTATAACTACTTATATAAATAGGTAAATTTTTTGACAGAGAATATAGACGTGTAGATAAACAGACCATTAACTAAATAACGCATCGTGTAAATAAGCAAATAACAACTTATATCTAAGGGACCCCCGTTAAGAAAAAAGAAGACCGATTCTGAAAAATATCTGTTTTTTTTTGTAACTGGGTTTTCTGTTTAAAAGCGATCTCTTTTTAGTGGGGTTTTCTTTAATTGAATTTTCTTGTTGACTGGCGTTTTTCTTTCAACTGAGGGTTTTCTTTTGATTGTGTTTTTTGTTTAATTGGGATTAAGTATAGGTACATAAGTAATTTTTTATTTCTTGTGACTGGGTTTTCTTGTATAAAAAATATTGGTGTTTCCTTTTAAATGTGATTTTTCCTATAATGAGGAGATTATATAACTAGGTTTAAAAAGCACAGTCTGATGAAACAATTTATTTCACGACAGCCCGATTAAGGTGCATCTTTAAGTTTTTAAGCCAGTGTGTTCCTATAAAACAATATGGGTTCGCGGCAGAAGGGTTTGGTGACAGTTTTGGCAGTGACCTGGTAGGAGGACCAGCTATATTGCAGCGGACGGTACGATATCTTCACCATTTGCGTGTTCCATTCATATGCCACTTTAGGAGGACCCAATAAATTCTCAACTTCCACCCGAACATAGGTGATCTCTGAGCATTTTGGCACCTGAGGAAAACAAACAACCAGATTTGTGAAATTCTTCATAATTATTTATTTTCGTTAACAGGAAAACTATACATCCCAATTCCCAAAAGAGTCTTATCTACGGTATTTTAGTATTAGAATGCTCTTGCACAAAATCATAGGCACAATTTTATGTCAGTGAGGTAAGTATTAGAAAATATAAAACTACGAGAATAGGTAAAATAAGCATATCTATGTATAATTTTTATCAGCTAATTCCTGCTCACATTTTTACTAAGAGACATTACTTAAGTACCTACTTAGGTACTTTTAAATAATGTCAGTTTTCAAAGTGGAAAATTATCTCAGATAGCCTCATTTCAAAAGTTAGTACTTACTTAGCAACCAATTCATAAATATGATAAATATCTAAGTAAGTTATAAGTAGTTATTAAAGCTAACTTTTAAATTATTTGTACATAATAAACTACGGATATATGTATAGTAGGCACAGGTAGGTACCTACCTACGCGCAATAGTCATGATATTAATTAATATCAACTTACAGAAATGGGTATTTGCAAATATTTCTCTAACACGCCTATGCTTCCAGTTTTCACGAACGTTTGATCGCCATAGTTATAGCCTGTAAAGTAAAGACGCAGACATGATGTTGTTAAGCGCGAGTCTACCAGAATTTTGCATAAAAAAATATAAATTTTTGTAATAAATAATGCTGATCTCGCATTCCGGAAGATCCGCACTCGCCGAAGGCAACGCCTTTACAAGGTCTGAAAATTCAGACGACTTCAACAGCAAAATCCGCACGACCCGCAACACATCGGAGGCGTCAAATCAATGGGAAGGTGTGCATCTCCGTTAGTATCATTCGCGTTTTCCGTAATGTGAGATCACCTTAAGTCAGAAAACTTGACAGGGGGGTAACATATTTAACGGGGTGGTGTCTCAGATTAATTATCAAGTTCTTTGTCTTGGTGGTGTAAGTAGGGTTTAAATACTTACCATATTCAAAAACGTAACTTCCAGCTTTTGGTAGAAACACATCATTAATGCATAGCGATAATGAGACTTGATAAACAAGAAATATAATACTTATAAAATTCATTTTAAAATAAATATACGACTGCCTATATTCTCTGTGAGAAATTGATTGGCACCTTTTTATTCGTACTCAGAATTAGAAAAGAAAATCGATTTGTATGGACATACCTAATTATTACCAGGCGTGAAAATTGCAATTCAATTTTCATGCGTGAATATTATATACTTATTCATTTAATCGTGTTACATTAATTTCATTTTAAATAATGTGAATTATCATAATTTGTAAATCCGTGATGACCTTGAAGTAGGTACCTACTTATAGCGGATTGTGGTTTTCGCGATGAGTGTGTGATCCACTTTAGGATCTACACTCTAGGTCTACGTTATAGTTATCGTTATATTTCTCAATATACGTACGACTATTGAGAATTTGTTAAAATAGATATGTATTATTGTAGAGCATAGGTAGGTAGGTATTTTGATTTTGCTCACTTCTGAGTTAAAACGAGACTGATAATTGATATTATGTTCAATCCAAACAGTGGCTGAATCCCACTTCTGCAAAGCAGATTTCTTCTAATGAAGGTTCTACTTTGATCCTACCTAGGATCCTACTGTTCATTGAAAATATAATGTAAAACAAATGCAATTTTTTTTGTAAAAAACCTTGATATTCTCTCATTTGACGTCTCTGATCATGTCAATAATTGTCAAAATTTAAATAAAACTCTGTTTAACAAAAAAATAGATCATTTAAGTATTACAATACTGCACTGTGTAGTAAATTGCAGAATTCATCAAAATGCGAAGTAGCGGATTGATATTATTCGTATGCTCTGGTCTTTTGCTGGTAAGCCTATTTATTCTCATTTCAAAGAGAAATGTAGAACCCTTGTAGAACCTATCTGTATTCAGGTCAGGTAACAAGTGTAGGTACCTACTACCTATATGACCTATACCAATGATATTCCTTGCAAGGTTGCAGCTACAGAACTGTTAATATCAACAACATAATTTTTTTTTTCCAAAATAAGCGTAAAGCTTTTGTTAGGAGCAGGTAAGACAATAGTGCAACGGGTGGTATTTGAACTGTCGACCTTTCGGTTCTGAGTCCACGCCCGACGATCGTTGAGCTATTGAGGAAATAATATTATCACACTAATATTATAAAGTCGAGTTGTGTGTTTGTGTGTGCGCGCGTGTGTGTGTGTGTGTTTATGTTTGTTACTCTTTAACGCCGCAACTACTGAACCGATTGGGCTGTAGATGATGCTCTGACTTAACACATAGGCTACTTTTTATCCTGGAAAAATCCAGTTCCACGGGATTTTGAACCGAAATCTATAGCTACAGCTATAGATTGATTCCCTCGGGATTTGTGAAAAACCGAAATTCACGTGGGCGGCGGCGTGGGCAGAAGCTACTATAATGTAAAACTACCTATTATATCCTACTAATATTATAAATGTGAAAGTGTGGATGTTTGGATGTTTAGATGTTTGGATGTTTGTTACTCAATCACGCTGCAACTACTGAAACGATTTGGCTGAAATTTATATAGATAGATAGACTATGCCCTGACTTAACACATAGGGAAACTATTCCTGTGGGACTAAAATATAATATATAAACTTCCAAAATCGCCATAGAGGGTGCTGACTGTTCTTAGGTAAGTAAATCACGCTCACATAACGTAAATTATTACAATAGTTTGCTATGTTGCATGCATTGGCAACACATAGGCTACTTTTTATCATGGAAAAATGCAAGTTCCCAAAACCCGAAATCTATAGCTACAGCTATAGGTAGATATTACTATAGCGAACTTCCTTGATAGTCTGTAGGTATAAAGGTTGGAAAAGGAAGCGGGAACGGGAACCGGTGCTTTAATGTTATACCGGTAACCGGACACGGCATGCATGGTATATTGGAGTTGTATGAACCAATACATGCTAGACCGCGGCGTTTAAGGCCGAGGAGTGATTAAGGCTACCCGGAAAAATAATTTCTCATGGGATTTTAAAAACTTATGTACTCGTAAATACACGCGGACATCTGCTAATCACACATAAAGATTCATATAGGTCGCTAAATAGTTATGTTTTTTTAGTAGAGATGATAACGATTCCATTAGGTATTTTATTTTACGATGTTTAGAGCGGCGGATCCATCCTCGGCGGGTCGACGTTGTGGAACTTGTTCCGTATGTCGTACTACTTCTGGACGACGGACCTCGGCGTGGAGCTGGGCTCGAGCGTGCTGTTCGTATCGGGCGCCTTGCTGTGCGTGCCGGCGTGCTGGCTGTGCACCCTCGTGCCCTACCATCCTAGATCGCATTCACTACTAGCAACTGTATGTACCTACCTACTTACCTACACACACACACACACACACACACTCTCTCTCTTTCTGTCCGTACTGTTCACCCTCGTGCCCTATGGTATTAGGATGGTAGATCTCATTCACTTTAGCAATTGTATGTAGGTACTTATCTACTCTCTCTCTCCGTATTCTTCATCGCTGAGGGTCGTGATTAGTCACATAATGGTAGCGGTTTTTTGGTCTGATAATGCGGTGGTTTCCCACTACTACCTACTTTTATTTTTAACCAACTTCCAAAGAAATCATAAAAGAGCAGAGCGTATTTTTTTCTATTTTTTTTATTTTATGCACTTAAACAGATTCTTTCGAGATCTCTGGACCAATTGGCGTGATTTTTTTAATCGATGGAAGTTTGCAAGGTGATGCCATAAAAAATCTGGTTCCAAATCCTCAATCCTGATGCTGTTGGCGTACTGCGCACCTAAACTATGGGGATTTGGGAACTGTCTATCTAGTCAGTGAATGGTTAGGTATTCTTCATCAGGATTTAAATCAGTTACGAAGTACGAACCATCTTTCGGACCTTTCTTAAAATGAAACGTTATTGTTATACTTACCTTATGTACCTATTTCAACATTCCGATTTTCAGTTAATGATAGTGGTAACATCGGGGATGATGCTGCTGTCAGTGGGCATGTCGTCCATCATGGGACTGTCGCGAGCAGTGCGCGAGCCTGCCACGCTCAACGCTAGCATGCTACGAGCTATGTCCTTAGAACCCTTCGACCCAGCCGTTAAGACCGCATTTGCTTCGATGCAATTAGAGGTGACTCTCTTTATTTTAAACAGTTTTACGGGGACAAAATTGAACAAAACACATAACTAAAGTATGTATTAAAAAAACATATTTCGTCAATCAAGAAGCATCATAACATTTTTCTAAATTTTAAGTAAGTAGATTTCGTTTTTAGAGCGTTGTGTAGAGTCTCTAATATCGTGTGCTCTAAAAATTGAGGAATGGTTGAACCCAGTGCTCGATCTTGTAACAACATGATTCTTTGAACAAGCCGTAACCGCATGATTGTTTATTTATTTAAGTATACCTTTGATTATATTTATATTGAGAGTAAATAATCAAAGATTTATACTTAATTTGTTCTCAGTTAAAATGTTGCGGCGTGAAGTCTCACACTGATTGGCATCAATATGGCCGATCATTACCACCATCGTGTTGCGGCCTATTTTTGAATGGAAAGGTATAGATACAAATATCATTTATATACGTACAATAAAATAATACGTATAATAAAATATCATTTATGTACGTATATAAATGATATTTACTACAAATTCAAATTTGAAATTTGAATTTGTAGTAAATATCATTTATATACGTACATAAACAATTAAAATAAATTAATAAAATATTTCCTGTAATATATTGTCATCATTAGTGTCTTCGACTTCATTTACAGTTTAATCTTAGAATCTATGTTGATTTCAGCATTTCAGAAACATACCGTGTTTGTTCCGCGCATACATTCAATAAACTTTAAGGTTGGAAACGGCTGGTCCGATTTTGATAAGGGACTTTATAAAAGAGTGACCTACGCTTTATGCTGGAATTTTAGTACAAATTCAATGGAATACAATTAAACGCGCGAGGTCGCGGCAACTGGCAACTGCTATTCAGATTTATCATGATTTAATGGTGTACTTATTTCAGAATGTCAATACATGCGAGATACCGCTGTACAGCGCAGGGTGCCTGCGACCTGCCCGCGCCGAGTTACGAATGTTTGCCAACTCAATTGCTGTACTTGCTTGTGCCATCATTATTGTAAAGGTAATTAATCCTTTTCTATAAGTATAATAATAGTAGGTAGATACTATATAGGTAGTAGGTATATTTAGGGACTGTTTCACCGTTTTCTGACAAGTGTTAGATAGATAGCTTAAACGTACCTACCTGCGTGTGTGTGTGTGTGTACTGTGTATGTGTCTGTCTGTTCCCCTGTGGCGCTCAAACGGGTGGATCGATTTGAATGTGGTTTTTTTGTTTGAAAGGTGAATTAGTCGAGAGTGTTGTTGAGCTATGTTTGATGAAAATCGATCCAAGATGGCCGCCGCTACAAAATGGAGGATTACAAATTTTATCACAACGCCCTCAATATGGGTATCGAATGAAAGGGCTTGACTAGTAGAATAGCACCATGCAAATCCAAGATGGCCGCCACCACAAAATGGCGAATGTCTGGGGTTTTTTAAATTTTTAATTTATACTTGTAACGGTACGTAAGTTGTGCGGATAGCTTATTCACAACTTTTGTCTTTATCACTTGACATAAAGTAAGAAAGTGACAAAGTTTACGATTAGGCTATCTAACACTTATCAGAAAGTGGTGAAAAATGTCCTTAGTAGTGTATTTTTAAAATCGCAAATGCATTGAAAAATTTAAACTAGGTAGGCAGAAAAGAAGAGATTTGATTAAATTGCTTTTTACGAGGACAAAAACCAATACAAATTATACACGTCCATGTGAAACGACAATGTGATACAGAATAAAGTGGCAAACTTTTCAAATCATATGAAAATTTATTACTGCTTTGTGACTACAATTGGTACATAAATAAATAAATACGAAAGTACTTAACTGTGTCTGTCTGTCTGTTAAGCCTACTGAACGGATTTTGTTGAATTTTGGTTTAGAGACAGATTGGATTTAGTTTGTATCCCGGAGAAACCAACGGTCAAAATCCACGCGAGCCACAAGAAAATGTATGAAATATCTCTTCCTCGACCTGAGGCGGCCACTAGTCGTTGCCATACACACACACACACGCACACGTACACGCACACGCACACGCACACGCACACGCGCACGCGCACGCGCACGCACACGCACACGCACACCCCGTCGTTTTTGCGTCGGGGGTTAAAAATTAAAGGAGTGATAATATTTCAGGCCGTGACGTTGTTCGCGACGGCGTACACTCTGGTGTCGGACGCGCACAAGACGCCCGCGCCGCCGCCGCCGCCGCGCGTCGCGTGCCTCTCCGCGCCGCTGCAGCTGCCGGCCTCCGCGCACCCGCGCCTCCACGCGCCCGCCGCCGTGTGACGCGCGACACAACGTCAGCGACAAACGCGACAATGCGACACAATACGACGCGACGCCAAAATATCAAACGAGGAGCTGGCAAACAAAACGGCATAGGTACTTAATATTATAAATGCGAATGTCTGTCTGTCGGTCTGCTAGCCTTTCACAGCCCAACAGTGTAACCGATTTTCATGTTTGGTACACCTATGTACCAAACAACAACCAAGCTTACATCCCGGGGAAGGACATAGGCTACTTTTTATTCCGGAAAATAACATGTTCCCACGGGAAGACGGAAATTGGAAAATTTATAATGCATAATCAGTTTGACTGATTTTGATACAATGCAGTACAGAGGTAGCTTACATCCCGGGAAAGGACTTGGGACTTACTTTTTATCCCGGAAAATTAAAGAGTTCCCACGAGATTCTTGAAAATTCACCTGCGGTCGCGGACATCATCTAGCAATCACATAAAATGAAATTTTACAGGAGGACCAAAAAACGTGTTCAAAGCTATTAGACTTGTTCGAACCAAACGAACTTTGGATGCAATTTTAAGTTTTTAACACAGTTTTAGGCCGTTATTAATAGAAATAAGTTATGAAGCAATCTTGTTCAGCAATAATAACCGGCCAAGTGCGTGGCGGGCCACGCGCAGTGTAGGGTTCCGTAGTCACAATCCTCGGAAAACAGGTATAACTCCTTAACCTGTGAACCCTACTTAGCCGTGATAGTTTTCCTTTAAAATTGATTATATACCCTACTGCTGTGAATTTTTTCAAGTTCCTATATACTGCCATTTGGCTGATAGAGGGGGGGGACACTTGACTCTAATAAAAATTTGCACTTTAAAACATTATATTTTACAAACGGATCTAGAAATCGAAAAATGATGTTCCCACACCCACAGTATTTTTAAAAGACCTATTCAACGATACCCCACACTATGGGGTAGACGAGAAAAAAAATATTCATCCCCACTTTACATGTAGGGGAGCTACCCTAAAAAAAATATTTATCAAAATTTTATTTCACCACTTTGTCGGCGTGATTAATATTTATACTCATGCCAAATTACGGATTTCTAGCACTAATAGTCTTTGAGATTAACCGAGGACGGACGGACAGACGGACAGACGGACAGACGGACAGACGGACAGACGGACAGACGGACGGACATGGCGAAACTATAAGGGTTCCTTGTTTACTACGGAACCCTAAAAAACCACCGGATTAAAAAAAAAGTATTTTGAACAGAAGTGTACCTAATTATGCCATTTTGTTTGCCAGCTCCTCAAACAGTAGCTATAGTTCCCGTTGTCCTAAGTGAACGACAAACGCGAAAACGTGACATAATACGACGCGACGCGAAAATATCAAACTGTACGCCTCCACGTGACCTATTTTGTCGCGTAGACAGTTTGTCACTTTTTATGGAAGCTTATTGCGTCGCGTCGTGTCGCATCGCATCGCGTCGCGTTTGTCGTACAGTGAGTAGGTACACCTAGGACAATGGGTTGATGATCGATCCGTCCGTTGAGTGTCTTTTGTCATCGCTGAATACTGCTGCGTTTTTTTTACTTTTTATATTATTATCTGCTTTTAGTTTCGTGTAAATTTTTATTTTATTTTAACTGGAGAACCCAATCCGCTGAATGATAATAAGCAGGCTGCATCTGTATTATACCTACTTAAAATATAAAAACGTACTTATATGAAATTTCGGGGATTAATGTTATTGGTGGAAACGTATAATAATATTGGCTATATTGGAAATAAATAAGTATTTATTGTCATACATTTTATTTTCATTGACCAGATAATTGATATCGTAACAATATTATCCTAACTTACTTACAGGGTGGGTACAATTATTGAAACGAAATAATTAGGATATCTTTTTAATTGTAATTTTTCTGAACACAATTACAACATGCAAGCATTAAAATGCTTTACGAAATCAAGAAACAATCATATCTTCTCTATATTTGGTACCTATTTTTGGTTATCTTCAAAATATTCACAAAAACGATCTTCTATATAAAGACAAACAAAAAAAACTATAATATATTATGAAAAAATTCGTACAACAGGGGCGCGAGCGCACGGGCGGCCGCGGGCCCGCCCCTCGCTCTCAGACTACAGGAGACCGCAGTCCGGACTCTGGAACGTTAGGCCGATAGTGCGAGCCGGGGGCCGGGACCGGCGCCGGGAGCGGGCGGCGACCCGCGCCGCCCGCCGCCGCGCCGCTCGCGCTCCCGACGCGCGCCCGCGCGGCTCATTCACAACAATAGCTACATAGTACAAGTCTAAGATAATACAAGCGATCGTACTCGATAATTTAGATTTCGAAGATTACAGATGCGGTGGGAGCGACGCGCCGGTCGGGGGCGCGGGCCGCCGCGCTCTGTCGCTCCGCTCGTCGCGCGGCCCGGCCCGGCGCCGCCCGGCGAGCCGTCGCGGCGGCGAGTCCGGGGCCGCGCGCCCTCCGCCGCGCCGGCCGGACGCCCTACGAGACGTCGCGTCGCGCGGCACGCTCTACGACCCTACCTATACGATAACTATAATATTGCTATAACGAGATGATCGTCCGGCGCGACGGCGCGGCGCGCGGGCCCGGCGGGCGCGGGCGCGCCGCTCGCTCAGTTAAGGCCGGGAGCGGGGCGCGCCCGCGTCAATTGGTTAACATTAGGTCTATCTAGAATAAATAGGGTGTGCGTGCGTCGCTCAGGGCGGCTCTAGCGCCGCGCGCCGCGGTGCTTGCGGTGCGCGCGCGGCGCGCGGCCCCACCACAGCGCCGCCAGCGCCAGTGCCGCCGCCACGTCGCGCCGCGCTCTGCACCACAACACAACACACCTCACTCAACCTCCGCCTCCGCCTCACACGACACACGACACACTCAACACAACAACACAGCGGCTCACCGACAGATACAAACATTCGTATTCATAATTCTCTATTTAAAAATAATAGAAACGAGGAACTACTGTAATTCGGGACTAGATATTATTAGGAACTAGATACGCTGGTAATATACCTTACTTTATATGACTGACTACAAAATTAACCGACTATAATTATCTAATCTTACTAATAAAAATATTTACTAAGATAAATCAACTATCTACATATTTTGATAAATCTTCGAAATGCAAGCAAATATATATCTTTGTCATCAATTCATCGTTCAAATAATAGTATGAATTAATTTCCAAAAAAAAGTCCAGTTTTTTTTTACTAAAAATACCGGCTTTCGAAATTGATTGGAAAATACCAATTATAAATTAATTAAGTTAATAAAATTAAATACAAACTAAGTGTAGTACGTACGTATAATAATAATTAATTATTATCTACTCCTAAGTGTTCCATTAAGCTTTATGAAGTATAATGAAATGAAACACCTAATCAGATAATTTTCTCTAGCATATTTTAACATGCTAATTTTGAAGTAGGTAGTCAAGAAAAATTATATTACATACATGATACATTTCCAATAAAAAATCACCATGCGAATTGGACGAGGAATCGATAATAAGTAATACATGCAAAGTAACGTGAGCCCTGAAATGAAGTGCCTTCGATTCAATATTGTGAAGAATTTTATTGTTTTGTCGTAAAGAAAAATATACTTATCAGAAAAAAGTTGAAAGAGGGAAGATGCTAAACCAGCAACTTTTTATTTGATTTTGATTAGTTTAAAAAGCAAAGAATTAAATAAAGGAACAATTTAAATACTCATACATGACCTTAGCACACCTCTGCCACGAAACCATAGCAGTGAAACCACTGCGATGACTTTTCCATATTGGTATAGATGCATGCAGACGTCGTTCAATCATTCGGTCGCCATGAACGTGCCAAATATGTTACCGCCGAATATGATGTATATTTCGGCAAATATACCGAAATAACGCGTGGGAAAGATAATCTCGTTAGAAGAGGCAGTTTCGCTTCTATTTCGCCTGACATACAACGGATAAAGGCCGACTAGCACATATCATTGAAGCATCAATGCCGGCACAGTTTCGGCATAATGAAAAGTATTCTTTCATATATTCGCTATGAACGTATACCTGTCCGTATCAGTGACGACGCAGTGTTTCACTGTCAGTTCATAGAGAATGTATGAAAGAGTATTTTACACTGTGCTGGAACTGCGCCGGCACTGATGTTTCACTGATATGCGCGAATCGGTCTTAAGTCATTGCGGAAATTCAGGGTTTTCGCTGCTTTTGTTCCGCGGCGGCCGTGTGCTAAATGCGTTGTAGCTGCACAAGTGTGCAACTGGTTGCGAACGATATCAAATCGAAGACATAAGCACAAATAAAATGTTAATAGCAATGTATGAATGAGTAAGAAGAGTGGGGATGGTTACCGATGCACACAACACGCGAGATTGCTCACCAAAGTAGCACACTGCCCGCCCTGCAACAAGCGGAAACTTCACTTTCACACCGAGCGTCTCTGAAGCTTGGTTAGTCACGGGTTGTCACACTGAGCGGGAACAAGCGCTTGTCTCAACTCTCATCACGTTACCGGTACATATTATCATAATGCTCGCAAATGCGCTGTGAAGCCATGACTTACCTGATTTGGATAATACCTTGCGGATACCCTTAAAATTTAATATTAGCAATATGCCATGTGGGTTTATGGAATTAGCTTTCAGAGTGTAAAGAAACCGAGCTGGGTATCTACGAGTACAATACGACACAAACAGAGGTTAACAAAATGTAAACAAATAGACCCATCATTGTTGTGATAGATGGTGTATAGGTAGGTCACATGTGGATTTCAAATTATTTGATTGGTCCATTTTTGTTCATTTCGTCACTTCTCTGTTCTATCGCTCTCCTAGAAACCATATGCCTTCGCCTATCAGGCTTTACCTACCACCTGATGTCCTGAAATTAATTCAGTATTCAGGACTATAAGTTTGCAGTTCATGTTTAGAGGCACTATTTTCCCCTCAAAAGATGAAGACCCATAATTGTAAAAAATCCAAATGATTACGAAAAAAACAGGAAAATCTGTATCTACCGATACACAGCACCTGACTGATTGATTGACAGGCAACGCATGACCTAAATCGGTGGACCTAGATAGTACCTAAAATTTTGAAGAAATATTCCTTGAGTACCCTAGAGGTGCACTAAGGAGGTATTCTTTGAATTTCTATCCCATAAAGGGTCAGACGGAGGGGTCACAAAATTGTATGAAGATACATTTTTTAAAAAAACCTAAATCCATGCGGACGAAGGCGTTGGCATCAGCTCGTATAGGTATTAACGTTCAAGAGTCAGATATTGAACTCAAGCCCAACACTGTTTGCAAATGACAAGCGCACCCATGAACCATGACAGTTATTATTGATGGTGAATGTGGAGGTGTGGTGGATGTGTGTGCGTGCGGTACGTACTTGGCAGGCGGGGCAGTGCGGCGGCGCGCAGCCCGCCAGCTCGAGGCGGTGCGGCGCGCGCCACGAGCCGCCCTCCGCCGCGCCCGCGCCCGCGCCCGCCGAGCAGCAGCTCGTGCCCTCTTCACACTCGGGCTCCCAGCAGTCTACTTCTCCGAGCTGAAAGTTACGATACAATAAAAATGTTTGGCGATCACGAATAATGGATTTGAATGCACATGCAACTTACTAGACATTCGCAGATCTGGCACTGGTAGAGCCAGCGCTCGCCGCTGCGGAAGGTGACGTGGTGCATCTCCTGGTGGCGGCAGTGGAAGCGCGCGTCGCAGTGCGGGCAGCACGCCGCCGGCGCCAGCGACAGCGACGACGCAGTCGACGCGAACTGGACATTGTGAACAGCCCCATTAGCTACGAGCGGTGAGTCTTACTACAGGGCACGGGTAGTGCCAGGTCAGGCATCTGAGCAAAGCGTGTATGGAGGTAGATCAAAGCGGAATCTATACCTGGATTTTTCAGCTTCATAGTCGTCAGCAGTATAAACTTCTAGAGCGAGCTTGGATCGCTGGAGTAACCGACTAGGATAAGGACAGGATTCTCCACGCACAACAGACAAAAAATTCGGAATTGGGTCCAATAGATGAAGAAACAAAATAGAATGAAGGTGCGAATGAAGGTACTCAGAAGTAATTTGAATCGTGATTAATTGTATTGGAAAATGTCAATTTAGCTCGCGATACACTCGGCAGGGCAACTATAATGTATGGCATAGCCTCTCCAGCGTAGAAGATGTTAAAAAGGTGTTGCTTACGGTGAGCGAGGTATTGTCCCTGTCGCAGGCGCAGAGCGCGCGCACGCAGGCGGCGACGCCGGCGCGGCACGAGCACGCGCGGCAGCCGCCCGCCTCCACCCAGCGCTCGCCGTCCGACAACACCTGCCCTTGCCACGAACAACCTGCAACGACCACGGGGATATAGATCAATATTATTAATGACCAGAAACAGCATATAACTGGTTGTTGGATATTTATTACAAGCTTTACGGCACGTTCACACATCGACATTTTCTAGATCTTCGTTTTAATTTTTTAGGTGGCTCATAATCTTCTAGGTATGAAAATGTCTTCGAGACACGATCGTCGATCATGAATCGAGAAAAATTACGTCTGGTCTGAAAAGTTTACAGGCTTAGTGTCGATTTTTAGGCAATACTTTAGCAGCAGACTCGTTCTTGATAGGTCTGCCATGCCATATGTGGAGAACTTATTCATCCTGTGTTGTAAAAAGAAAAATGAACACTTACTAAGTTCGCAAGAAGGCGTGTCACATTGACACCTGAAGCCTCCCTCTATATTGATACAACGAGCACTTGGATGACACGTGTGGAAGCCTTCTGTACATTCGTCTACATCTGAAACAGATCATGTCATCTTTTATACACACTTACATATCTTCACATCAAAGAAAAGGCTTAGCGTTTAAGGTGGGTTGCTTTTCGTTCACTTTCGTCGTCGTCTCAACCGATAGAAATACTTCTGCTACTGCTACTGCTAGAAGAGATCTAGATATATCCATATCTAGATCTCTTCTAAGAATTGTCTTGACATAGTTTGTCTACCTAGGTGGGTACCTACTTCCAGTGCTGCATTTTGCGGTAACTGGTCACCTATCGCTATTCGAGCATCTTGGGATCCGCTTACCTCTATTAATACAAGTACCTAGACTGGACAAGTTGTGGCCATACAAAATGAGCTGATTTTTGTGCCGATTGGTGCTTTAGCACCGCACCGAAAATATTGGGAACTACATTTGACATGTCTCAGTATAATTTATCACAATTAGTTCCGAGCACCAACACTCTCACTTTTCTTAGCAATCACAAGTATTCATAGATACCTTCGCAGTGGTTTCTGTGCGGGTCGCGCCTGTAGACGTCGCGGCAGACGCAGTAGTAGGAGCCGGGCGCGTAGACTAAAAACACTCACGTCCACATACCCTTGCTACGTTGTCTTCGTGCATACACGTGCTTGTATTCACAGGTACCCACCCTCTCAATAGTCTCTGTGCGGGTCGCGCCTGTAGCCGTCACTGCAGACGCAGTAGTAGGAACTAGGAGCCAGGCATGTAGACGAAAAACACTCACGTCCACATACCCTTGCTACGTTGTCTTCGTGCATATACATGCTTGTATTCACAGGTACCCATCCTCTCAATAGTCTCTGTGCGGGTCGCGCCTGTAGCCGTCGCGGCACACGCAGTAGTAGGAACTAGGAGCCAGGCATGTAGACGAAAAACACTCACGTCCACATACCCTTGCTACGTTGTCTTCGTGCATATACATGCTTGTATTCACAGGTACTCACCCTCGCAATGGTCTCTGTGCGGGTCGCGCCTGTAGCCGTCGCGGCACACGCAGTAGTAGGAGCCGGGCGTGTTGACGCAGTGCGCGCGCGGCACGCACGGCGCGCGCGCCGCCGGGTGCGACAGCGCGTCGCACTCGTCCACGTCGCGCTCGCAGCGCGCGCCGCCGAAGCCGCGCGCGCACTCGCAGCGCTCCGGCGCCGCGCACACGCCGCCGTTCAGGCAGCCGCCGGTGCAGATCGCTGAAACGAAACCGTGTATCTATTAATAGTCGAGTATAAATGTTATGTAAAATTATCTTGAGTAGCTTGTTTATAGTTAGTAGCTTAAGTCTAAGTCAAGTGAGTGAATTTAGGACTTTGGTTGCATTTGGCTATATTTTTTTAATCTCTGGAAGGGGGGGAGGGGGCCGCTGCCCCTAACTGCACCCCCTTAGCGACGCCTTGGCGACGCCCTTGTTGCTTAGCTGGCGACGGTAGGAAATGCATTTAGTACAATACATGAAAGTAAAGGGTCTCACGTGTGCACGAGTACCCGTCGCCGGAGTAGCCTTCCCTGCAGCGGCACGAGTAGGAGCCGGGTGTGTTGCTGCACTGCGCATACGCATGGCAGCCGTGGACCTCACTCGCGCACTCGTCCACCTGTGCGCGTCATTAATGTCCATCACAGGTACATAATAACGGTTGATGAATGTTGCAATAACAGTGTGAGATCACTCTCATGGGAATATCCTAATATATCATGCCTAACCGAAGAAGAGGACAGATGTTCCAATTGCATTCGATAGGTATGTGTAAAAAGATCAAAGTATTCGATCGTTTCCAAAATATAAACATTTTAATATTATAAAAACAATACTACATTAAGAATAATAATTCTTTCTTTAAATTAAATTTCCAAATCGAGACAAAAAATTACGTCAAGTGAAAGTGTGATTAGAAACATAGAAATGTCAAGTTCAATGAATTACCTCAACGCAGTTAAACTTATCCCGCCTCGTGTATCCAGGCAGGCACTGACACACGTAGCTGCCGACCACGTTCACACACCGCGTGTTGGAATGGCAATGGTGTCCGTACAGCCCGCCGGCTGCCTGGCATTCATCCACATCTGGAATAAAAGTGAATTGATTTAAGAACTCCCTCAAACTCAAAAACTGGCAAGAGCCAACACTGAAGATAGTACTAACTTGGATGATGAGGCCAAGACCTAATAATGTCGTTGTGCTATCGGCGAAAGTTATGTTATTTATTGTACTCGTAAATAATACACACTTGAAATCTTATGACAATAAGTTGGACAGTATGTCATAATCACTCCTAGCCCAAACTTTACCTCCTAATTTAGAAGGGAGATAAAGGAACAAAACAAGGCACTTAAAGTATCAATAAAAAGAAAAGGGATATTTAACCTCACCTTCACACGTAATTCCATCTCCTTGAAATCCTTGATTGCACTTACAAGTGTACTTTGTATTGAGATTCATACACGTCGCATTCTCGTCACACGAGTGACCCATGCTGCAGTAGTCGACCCCTGAAACCAGTCATACTTGATATTTTAACTACAGAATTATAAGTAGCCGTGTGCAGAGAACTAAGGGGAAGTGCCGACCCGCTGGATGGACAGTATTGTTAAAATCATTCGCACCTACATCCAGGGTTCTCTTCAAAAGGCTCAGGAGGTGAACCTCAATAAGATAGTTGACATAGAAGGTCATGATTCTTGGTCGTGACTCATGAGGCAACGACAAAAAAGAAGTTTACAGAATTGGTTATTGATTACATAATTATTTCAGATTAGTTTATTTGTAAAGAACATCCTAGCTAACGCAGAACGCATAAACTGTATTGTGTGCAGACCATGACAGCCAGAAACATTATTGCCATAAATGCTCCCAACCAAAGGAGTTAGAGGATTGACAATTTAAAAAGAATTGGGAGAGGCGATAGGTTATAAACGTTTTACATACTGGGATAGAACTTGCAGCCTTCACTGGACATAGTGAACTTGTTAGTCTGGTTACAAGGCAGCAGCTGTGGCAGATTGCAATCTGCTCTTTAGACTGTGGATTCCCAACCAAAGGAGCTAGATGATCGAGAGTTACAAAGGAATTGGGAGTTTAAGAGATTGTAAATATTTGACGTACCGGGACACAACTTGCAGCACTCGCTGGGTACGGTAAACTGGTCGGTCAGGTCTCAAGGCAGAGTCTGTGACAGATTGCAGTCTGTTCTTTAGGCCAAATGCTTCCAACCAAAAAGGACCGAGAATTTCGAAGAAATTAGGAGTTTAGGAGGTCGTAAAAGTTTTACGTACCGGGACAGTAGACTTACTGCACTCTCCAGACAGTAAACTGGTTGGATTGACTACAAGGTAGCAATTGTGGCAGATGCCAGTCTGTTCTTGATGCCGTATACTCTCAACCAGAGGAGCTAGAAGATCGAGGGCTCAAAATAATTGGGAGTTAAAGAGGTTGCAAACGTTTACCTACCGGGACAGAACTTGCAGCACTCGCCGGGCACGGTGAACTGGTCGGTCTGGTCGCAGGGCAGCGGCGGGCAGGCGGTCTCGGGGTCGACGCGCGTGCACTGCATGTTGCCGTCATGGCAGACGCACTCCGCGCACTCCTTGGGCGCGAACCGCTCTCCGTGCTCATATAACGTACCAGGACAGAACTTGCAGCACTCGCCGGGCACGGTGAACTGGTCGGTCTGGTCGCAGGGCAGCGGCGGGCAGGCGGTCTCGGGGTCGACGCGCGTGCACTGCATGTTGCCGTCATGGCAGACGCACTCCGCGCACTCCTTGGGCGCGAACCGCTCTCCGTGCTCATATAACGTACCAGGACAGAACTTGCAGCACTCGCCGGGCACGGTGAACTGGTCGGTCTGGTCGCAGGGCAGCGGCGGGCAGGCGGTCTCGGGGTCGACGCGCGTGCACTGCATGTTGCCGTCATGGCAGACGCACTCCGCGCACTCCTTGGGCGCGAACCGCTCTCCGTGCTCATATAACGTACCAGGACAGAACTTGCAGCACTCGCCGGGCACGGTGAACTGGTCGGTCTGGTCGCAGGGCAGCGGCGGGCAGGCGGTCTCGGGGTCGACGCGCGTGCACTGCATGTTGCCGTCATGGCAGACGCACTCCGCGCACTCCTTGGGCGCGAACCGCTCTCCGTGCTCATATAACGTACCAGGACAGAACTTGCAGCACTCGCCGGGCACGGTGAACTGGTCGGTCTGGTCGCAGGGCAGCGGCGGGCAGGCGGTCTCGGGGTCGACGCGCGTGCACTGCATGTTGCCGTCATGGCAGACGCACTCCGCGCACTCCTTGGGCGCGAACCGCTCTCCGTGCTCATATAACGTACCAGGACAGAACTTGCAGCACTCGCCGGGCACGGTGAACTGGTCGGTCTGGTCGCAGGGCAGCGGCGGGCAGGCGGTCTCGGGGTCGACGCGCGTGCACTGCATGTTGCCGTCATGGCAGACGCACTCCGCGCACTCCTTGGGCGCGAACCGCTCTCCGTGCTCATATAACGTACCAGGACAGAACTTGCAGCACTCGCCGGGCACGGTGAACTGGTCGGTCTGGTCGCAGGGCAGCGGCGGGCAGGCGGTCTCGGGGTCGACGCGCGTGCACTGCATGTTGCCGTCATGGCAGACGCACTCCGCGCACTCCTTGGGCGCGAACCGCTCTCCGTGCTCATATAACGTTCCTTTTAATAGACATTGCCCTGAAGTAGAAGACGGAAACATTCAAGGGGACCACTTTTAACTACTAACCTAAACTTATTCAATGCAATTCTCGAAATAAATTTTAACTAGTGTTTTTTGAAAAATTCTTGCATAAAGTTGGTTCCCTGAATTCAGTGAATGATATGGGACTGTCAGAAAGCATTGAGTTACTTACTTAGTTGAGAGACTGATTTTATTCAGGCGTAGCATCTAGTGCTATCGGAGAACGAATATTTGTTGAAAATTTTACTTACTTAGACAAGTAGGGCAGCATTCTCCTGGATGTAATACTGGATTTTTGCACTCTGCTCTATCGCACTCAACTGGTCTGCAAGTTATCTCGCCATGCTATAAAATATAGCATAATAGAAAATTAATAGAAAATCTTTACTCTAGAGTAGGGAAAGAATTAAACGTCGCATAAAAATTTATGAAAACGACTAACTATGATGGAGCAGTTTACTTTGGGTCCTATCGTATTTTCTTACCGGTTAATTCAAGTATGTTATGGATCAGCTGTGATTCGACACTACCTTAGTACCTCATGCCACATATACCGGCAAATACAGTACCGATAATCGATTCAACATCCATTATGATGTCGCTTAGCAACCCAACCAAAGATGCGAGACTGTACCGATCGTAAAGTCTAAGATCTTTTTGTCAGTAAGATCGTTGTCAAACACTTATTGAAATAAAAACAAGTTCGTTAGCGCGTACCACGCAGGAGCAGCGATTGCAGTCCTTCTGCCAAGAGGCGCCGTCGGCGTGCACGGTGCCGTTCGAGTAGCACGACTTCTGGCAGTCGCACTGTTCCAGCCGCGCCAGCCGAGCCTCCGTGCCCACCAACTGTGATGCGAAAACAATCAATCTGTAGTGATAGTGACAAAGCCAAATTAGGACAAGTACTCATTTCCAAGTGAATAATAATTATGCTATATCGAATAGGGCACATCTCTTATATTTTGACAACACCATTTTTTCTCAAAAATGAGAGTTGTGGCACCATCACAGAATTTTGAATTGACAGCTACACTGCAATTGCTTTTGTCTTTCATTACTGTTTCAAATGCATAGTTGAACACAATTTTGCCACGAGGGCTGTTCTCAAAATAATGTCAACGAAGTACGGAAGACGTGAAGATATGGCGCAAGACCGGAGATCCCGTTTGATGATGCCATTTGAATTTAGTCTACGAAAAAGTTAAAAATACCTTGAGTGAAAGGTCATGGATGTGCGACGTGAGCTCCTGCACGGTGGCCTGCAGCAGCGCGAACTGCCCACATGTGGGGCACTCGGAGTCCAGCCCCGGGCACTGCACCAGGTAACCGTGGGGCCCGCTCACTAGTCTCACCTCTTGGACAGTTCCCTGACAATATGTATTACATTGTGTTATGGCTTCGTAATTATTACAATAAAACATACCTTTAAGAAAGCGTTTAAGTACCTTTAAGTTTTTGTACTCTCACCTTAAATAAAGAATGTTTGCTGTTCCTCTGTCCGAGCCACAGCGACAGCTGCGGCTGGGTGAAGTTGCGGTCGGGCGGCGGGATGAGGCGGCGGTACAGCGGGTGGCAGTCCACCAGCAGCGTGGCCTGCGCGCCCGACACCGCCAGCGCCACGCGGTGCCACGCGCCGTCCGCCAGCCGGAACGGGAACGTCTCGACGCGCGCCGCCGCGCCGCCCGCCGCCACGTAGTGCAGGCGCACCTCGTCGCGCCGCCCGCTCGACTGCAGCTCCAGGTACCTGCGTGTCGCACAGCCCCATCGCTACCGAGTATCGATACCCGTCGCCGCGCTCTCGGAACCTCCCTCCGAGCGAACCGTTCCGAGGTACACGAAAACAAAGCAAACGACACAAACACTCGGACGGCGGACGGGACGGGACCGGCCGCGAGCGGACCTCGGCTCGCTCTACATCTCAATATCGCTCGGTCGGGAAGGGGACCATGTACCTCGGAACGGATCGCGTTCGATGTCGACAGAGCTACTCGGTGTCGATGGGAAGCCGCAGGGAGAACGCGATTCGCGATGTCCGATCGCGGATGGAAATTCCGGAGGGAGATTCGGCGCCGACCGGTGCACGATAAGCTGACTCTTCGGATCGAGCGACGATCGCCGGCCCGAAACAACGGCGTCGAACGAATGCACAATATCTGATTCCCATGTCGCTTGGAATGCAAGTGCGGAGCCCGGCGGGGGGCCTCGGCCGGACGCGGGCCGCGGCGGCGAACGACAACATCCAGTGAACAACAAAGACGGATCGTGAGGGGCGGTTAGACAGATAGGAACAAAACACGTCAAGACACAGAACACAAGACGGACGGCACGGTGGGACAGGCGCGCGGACGCATGCAAGTCGGCCCGCTCGCGCACACATACGGCCATGCAGGGGTCACAGTGAGCGCAATTAGGTTAACGGATGGATCGAGGAGGGCATTCCGAGGCACAGGACATTCCAAGATACATGATTCTCCCCTATGCGCGCGCACGCATGCCGTCGGGGCGCGGGATGCGTGCGCGCGCAGCGATGTTGAGATCTAGAACTCACCGGTGAGCGTCGCTGGCTCGGCGTTCTCCGCTGCGCGCCTGCCGGGCTGCTGCCGATCGCGCAAGCGCCGGGTGGGCATGCCGATTTTCTACCCGACATCAAATAAGTAAACTAATTAGTTAACGATATCTCAGTTTCAACAGATATAAGATAAGACAGTAACTTATCACTGCGTCAAGATAGATTCTTGTACAAGGGAATACGCACTAAACATGGAAACACACTTCATGCAAATTATGAAAAATATACGTAGGTACAGTGTGTACGGGATCGAACTAGCGATATGTTAGGGACTTCCTCTTACAGCTATTTCAATTTTGTGGTTTTTATTGGATACTAATGTGTGCACACATTAAGTAGCAGTGGGGGGTGCGCCCTTTTAGGGAGTAGTTTTAGAGTAGTAATTAGTTGTAGAAGACGCCCCTAAATATCGCTAATTCGATCCCGGACACGCTGTAACATAGGTTATTCACAGAGGATTTTTTATTATTTTAATATCCGTTTTTGTAATTGATTCTGCGATAGTTACCTACTCTGTGTTTACCTAATTGATACCAGGGCCACATAAAGTGAGGTGAGGTGGTGCGTACCTGTTGTACCCGTGCGAGAAGGAGAGGATGGAGCCGGAGTTGGCGGGCTCCTGGCGCAGCGCGGCGAGCAGCGTGAACTCGGGCGAGCGCCGCAGCAGCTCCGCAGCGCGCTCGAACGCCGCGCCCTCCACTTGCAGCGACCGCGATTCCCCTGAACACAACATACAAACATAAAATTTAAAAAAAATTGGTTTTCTGTAAAGTCTGTTTAAGGACGATAATAATTTTTAAATTGTTTTTTTGCGAAACGTCGAAAACAAAGATATATAGATGCATCACAAGCTTAGGCCGATCGTGTCTCTATCGCTTGCTCCGCGCTCTCGCTTGCACGGTCGGCTCGGGCGGAACGTGACAATGAGTCATGCTTTTTCGTGCGTGCAGCCGGCGTTCATCGATTTATAAGACGTTATCACGTCAAAAAATCCGGCTGAGTTTGTTGTGAGCTCTTCTCAGACGAGGGCGCGTTTGGAACCCTCTTAGTGTTAGTTTTAAGTTCTCGTAAGTAATTATCACCGTTACCTCACTTCTATGTACTTGTAAAAAGTGTACTGTGTACCGATTTTGAATAAAGTTTATTTAAATTTGAATTTTAATACAGTACAATACAGTGAAACCAGCAACGATTATTGTGAAGTGATCCAGCAAAAAACGCGAGTTGCGGAAAACCCAACGAAAACTTAGATTTAGTTAGATTGTGTTTTTAGATGCTTATTTGTTACCATTTTCCTGAAAAGCTATTGAGCAGGTTGTTTAAACGCGGTTCTTTGCGTTGAGTGCGTAATACTTTTACGCGTATGTTTTATGCAAGAAACGCAGTTCTTATAATAGGTTCTTAAGGTACTTAATATTAATCCTGATTAATATTCCCCTTCTATGCTCCGATTAAGCGTAGGTAAATCCGACAACAGACTTACGGGTGGGATTTGAACTTACGACCTTTATGATTTACCTAAAAATAAATAGAGCCTTTTATACCGACATAATACCAATGTTACTCGACCTCATTAAGTACGCTTATGCGGTGCAATAAATTTCGATAAAATCAGTAGGCTCGCTACTCCCCGTGATTACGCCCGCGACGTCTTGTACGAGGCTTTAGATATACGCTGGCAGCCCGCCAACTTACTATTCCGACCGAATAATATACTGTACGAAAGTTTTCTATATTTTATTTATTATTAAATTCTAATTGAGCGTCTAGTTTTGAAATATGGGTGTGGTTCGCCTATAGATGTTATTCTGGGAAAAATTCAACCTGGTCATAAATACTATCTTACTTACAAATAACCATAAATAACACTACCTTTGGGTGTAAGTGGCCTAAATTCCACCTATGTGGCCAAAGTCAACCTCACCTGCACGCGGTGCACCCTGCCAGTATGCTAACGAGGCCCTGACGCTCTACGGGTCGTTGTGCCTGATACCACACAACTTAATCTGGATGGTATCACCGCTTTGTGGTAGGATTCTACCCCGAATCCGCCACAGTGTGGCTAGCGCCCACACTTCAGCCGTAATCTGCCGCAAAGCACCCGTGTGTTCCGGCAGCGAGCTGAAGAGCCAGCCCCCTTCCTCAAAAGTCGGCAACGCATTAGTGGTTCCTCAGGTGCTGCTAATGTTCATGGGCGGCGGTAATCACTTAACATCAGATGACCCGCTTGCTCGGTTGCCCGCTATTCATATTTTAAAAAAAACCTTGTTAAGGTAAACGAGCATTGAAAAATTATAGTAAGAAATTGCCATGTGCCAGTACGAGTTTTTTAAAGGAGTGAATAATATACAGAACGATTTTTAGAACTTGAGGAGGAAAATTTTAAGAACTTCGAAATCAACTCATCACGTAATGGAAATCGTAGCGGTCATCGACCGACATCCGTCTATCTGCAAGGGCTTTCAATCAAATAAACGCTATCTACCTATATGTAAATCCGGGCCGAGTTAGAAGACTTAATTAAATCACTAAAACCTAAGATTCTTTCATAACAAATCTAACGAAGCAAAATAAGCCAAACTAACAATATGTCACGCGTACAAACGGACAAGTATTAATAAAGTGCGCAATACACAGATTCGGAAGGGGACGCGGCCGCGGCATGACGAGCACGTGGGTTACGTGATGGACCCCTGCGGTGATGGCGCGCAAGGGGACTCCGCCCTCGGCCCTCGAGGGACTGCGATTGCAAATGAAATAG
Source organism: Melanargia galathea (assembly GCA_920104075.1). Classification (NCBI taxonomy): domain Eukaryota; kingdom Metazoa; phylum Arthropoda; class Insecta; order Lepidoptera; family Nymphalidae; genus Melanargia; species Melanargia galathea. Next base: position 5,558,096 of record OV049866.1, on the reverse strand, counting down.
CCATAATTGTTGTCGAGTGAAATTTTAATTAAAATCTATGCTTTTATGTCGCACGGGGTTGATACACCCAAGTTAAATTAAAAGGCTGTTAAATGCTGCTTTCGAAATTGAAGAGGATGAAAAAATTAGGTTTCCAAACACCCTGATCCCTATACTGCAGGCTTTGTTACACATTTTCGGTAATTATTACTAACTAGCGGACGTGGCAGACGTCGTCCTGCCCGCTATTAGCGCCACCTACCGGGTCCAATTTTTCTACTTACAAACCTTCCTCTTGAATCACTCTATCTATTAAAAAAAACCGCTTCAAAATCCGTTGCGTAGTTTTAAAGATTTAAGCATACATAGGGACATAGGGACATAGGGACAGAGAAAGCGACTTTGTTTTATACCTACTATGTAGTGATATCCTTACTATAATATTATAAACGCGAAAGTTTGTAAACATGGATGTATGCATGTAGTAATAAACTCTTTCACGCAAAAACTACAGAACGGATTTGGCTGAAATTTGGAACGGAGATAGATTATACCCTGGATTAACACATAGGCTACATTTTATCCCGGAAAATTAAAGAGTTCGCGCGGGAACCAAAAATTTCAATCCACGCGGATGACATCGCGGGCATCATTCTAGTAGACTATAGTAGTATACATATAAGCTCAGCAAAAAAAAAAAACCATACAATCTAGTACAATTAGCGTGAAATAGTCAAAGTGTAGGTACATAAATCTTAGTAATCTAATGTACCTATCCACTATGTTAAAAATTCTTATATTTTTATCAAGATAACCAATTTACTGATACAAACTGTATCTTTTATTACAAGACAAGAAATTACGGAAGAAAGGTTTTTTTCCTCTATCTTCTGAAAACTAACAAAAACTACAAACTATTGAAAGTTCTACAGAGCTCCAAGAGCAAGTTTGAATGCAATAATGCTCATCCGGTACAAAATCTCTTTGGACTGAAATTTCCCGACGGTGCATTGAACTTCGAGAGGTATCTTCGCCCCCAGAAACCCGAGAGCTAAAAAAGATTTGAGAGTAGAGAAAATGCAAAAGCATTTAAGTTGTTTACACAACAGTTGAAAGTAGATGCAGAATCCATTTTTCTTTTTTTTTAAGTACTTAAGTTTTAATATTAAAAATTCTAGATATTCATGGTAGTGAGATTTGGTGGTCCATTGCTCGGCTTAAGTCACAGGTAGAGTGATGATTTTCACAGACTTCCAAAATTCCACGACCATTGCAGCTTGCTCCGATCAGCGGCATCCAGCCTCTAACAGTTCTCTGCTACTCGTTGATGCGTTTAGACCATAAGGTTTAGACGTTGACGTAACACGCCATCTAAGGAAGACTAGGTCAAAGCCTTCTTCTTCTTACACTTATAACAGTAGCGGTCAACTTTTCACTATCAATTCAAATAAATGAATTTATCTTTTAATGTTCACGTGCCGCTTCTGAGTCAGTAGATATTCTGTCGCTTGTATATACAGGCCTTCCTTCGATTCGCAAGTTTGTGCTAGAAATAAGGAACATTTTCCTTTCACCACTGAACTCTCCCTAAATTAATATTTAATATCTATTAGCGGTGACTTAAAGCGATTTGCGAAAACATCCACCGTATTTTGAACTTTTAATACCTACATTTTTGAATAACATTTGAATGACTTTTAATTTTCCGAGAGGTCTTGGTATATCGGTTGGTTATGTTCCCTCAGTTGAGGAGTAAGATTGTTATTAAATTGCTTCGTATTTGACTTTTCGCTTGCTAAAATAATATTATTAGGGTCCTACCTACAACAACAGCGTATTTTAATTTCGGCGTTGGGGAAAATTATTCGCCAATCTACACAGCAAACTAGGTAGATAAATTAATTTAACTTTTCAAAGTAAAGGCATCACGTTGAAAAGTTGCCCGATAAGAATGGGAATAAAAGTGGTCTGGGTGCAATCCTCGAGGATCACACGACTAACTGTCCCAGTGGGGAAAAAAATAGCTAGACCGATTTTGCTGAAAATCTTAATAGAATAGAATAGAAAAGTTTTTTATTCAAATAAATTTTTACAAGTACTTTTGAATTTTCAAGTTGCATAATTATGCGTCGAATTAACTTTGTTCACGTTTTTATCGTGAAAAAATCGGGACGAAAAACAATTCCGTATACGCATACCTATATACGTACATACCGTTTAAGTACATTCAGATAAAAACTATAGCTTTTGACTATAGAAGCCTTAAAACGTGGAGATGGATTGACAAAATCGTCACTATTACAAAAACTTCCGTCTGGGAACTTACAGTACCTACCTATCTAAATAATATAGTTACTTACTAAATTACTGTCTAAAGTAAAACAAGATTTACAGATACAATCACAGCCAATAAAGGATGAAAATATTGTGATATTCAGCCAGACCATTTAGTGAATTGCTTTTCTTAAAGATTTGAAAAATTCACCACACTGCACGCGAATGCCGGCTAGCATGCAGCCTGCACGGGCACCCTGGATAGGGGTGAGGAGGACTTTAATTAACGGAAACCATAACGGGCCAGTAAAAAGCACTGCACGGGCAATAAAATACATCAATCGTCCGACTGCAGAAATCCAGCTCGAATTTATTTAATGCCATAACGCGAAAACATTAACGGGACAGTACAATTTATGTGCAACCCCCAAATTGTTTTGGTTTCATTAAATCACCCTTGTCGAATTTAGCGACACACAAATATTTGGTCTACTTTGTGCAAACATCGTTGAATGGCACCCTGCGGCGTATTTATTTATTGGCTATCGTTATGACATGACCAGTGACACTCGTTCCCTTCGACAACGTCCGATATGAGATGCAGAAATTGCATTTCAATTCTAGATAGAGAAACTGACGTAAAAACAAATTTGAATTGCAGTGCGTATTTTATTTGAAGTATTTTATGTGTATTCAGTGATGTGTAATACTCTAGTCAAATCTCTAGTGAAATCAATTACAAAATATCTACAATATTCTACGAACTACGAGTTTATCCACAGGAAATGCGCCGGTATGGTTCAAGGAACGTCGACTTTGCGTTAGTCCTTTAGGCAAAGTTTTGGTTTAAGTATAGCTTTAATGCTCTACTTTACATAAGCAGCGTCAAAGTTGCAAATATACATAGCAAATTATGTAAACTTTTTGGCATTATTCCATTTTGAAATTTACTCGTAATATTACAAGTATTTTCTGTCCCTGAATTTATTACTCCAACAAACATAAATTCCAGTTCGGATTTCTCACAGAGGCATTGATTTAACATGACTGGGCTTTTTATAACAGATCAGCGAACAAAATCACTGCATCTCAGTCATGCAAGAGGGCACCATCTCACGTAAAAGTAACACGGAATAAAATAACGGAACATATAGTTACAATATAAATTGAAATTTTTTAGTATTGGTACAACCAAAGAGAGTGAGGACAAAGATGGAAACAAATACACTAAGCTCGCAAAAAAGGAGGAAAATCGTAGTTAATAATTAAATTAAAAAAAAAAAGTTACGTTTCAGATCTTGTCATATCCTTTTTTCAATTTTCAGTTCCGTGTTGACAAGAACTACTGCACAATTTTGATGACCAAAGTTCTCTCGAAGGAAACTCAAGAGCTTTGTCTATTTATGCGACATCAATATTATGCCGTGATTTATATACTTTTTACACATGTGAACTGGAGACATGGTTCAACACTCAGTATAAAACACATCTGAAAGTTAACGATGTGTAGGTGCTAATATATGAGCATAAAGGAATCCTAATAGGCTTAAAATATTACCATTAACTAAGTCATATTATGTGTAAATACTTCCGGTTTTCAGTGGACAACGAACGCTATGTTCAATATTCTAGTCTATAAGTATTAAAATCTCAATATAAAGAAGTGGTATTCGAGGCGAAGTTAATTTGCTCGATAAGAAAGTTCATCTACGACATTGAAGTTAAGGCTACGGTCTCGTGGCAAGTATGAACACAAAGTTAAGATCAACTTTTACGATTACAACTTACAACTTTCAAACTTCGATAGCAATCGTCTTTGAAGAAGAATTTTCTATTAAGTACATTTATGTTAAAAAGCTCACTTCGAAAATCACATAGATTTTTAAATCACAATCTTTGACGCTTTCAAATTTGGATTTGAAATTCATCGGCAGATATGTAAGACAAATAAAACTAAAAAATGTATAAAACTGCAAACATTCCATGAATTTTCTGAACATATACGATAAGTTGTTTATTAATCGATGAACTGCAGCGCGATCAGTCTAACATCGTAACAATAGCATCCATGACATAACCGCAGTCTAGTTGAGCACAACAATTAACAATAGCAGTTCAATACGGCTGTCTGTTTCAGACATCGCTTCACTCCGATGGTATATAGTGGTTTACGAATACCGTATCTAAAGTTATTATTCTGCAAGTGACAGCCGTCGTTCGTAAACCGAGCGTAGAGCTAGCGTAGACCGTGCGTTGTTGATGAATGATGCAATGATGGCCTCTACAAGCGAAGTAACTTTATATAAAGTAAGATTATGATATTCCTGGACCATACTCTATACTGACGTAATACAAGTTAAAAATTTTGATATTCAGATTAAGGTTACTTAAGTATAGAAGAACAGTAGATAAATAGATATAAAAACAATAGGAAATTAGATCACCGTTCACTTAATATGTTTAGATGGATTGAAATATCATGTATGTATTTCTCACGTCGATCCTTCTGTTGGGAGTTTGTAACAGACTGACATCCATAGATTCCCAATAGATATAGTTAAATTTATCAATAAGATCTAGACAGTAGGTATTTGGCTTCAAATAACATAGTGTACCTGTTAGTACAGCAGCATTTTACACATTGCCATGTTGCTTAACAGCATTGTCCTGCAGAGTATAGACAATGGGCCGACGTTTGGCACCAGCACAAAGCGGACCCTACAATTAGGGCGGACACCCTTCGACAATTAGAGCTCCGAGCTCACATCTCGACTAATGGTGCGCTTTACGACATACGTAAAGTGAATCGTGTGAAAATGCAGGTCCCCATTTCAGTAGGGCTGCTGGCAAATTAAAAAACAATTAGATAATAATATCGTCATCTTTAAACTGGTCAAATTATACCCAAATGTAACACTTTCTTTTACAAACGTTCTGTAAATGTTTTAGTTTACAATTCACTGTGTAAAATATGTATCTAAAGTAAAAATAAGTCTTTATATATGTTAGTGCTACTAATCCTATTCGCTATCTACGGCCTTACAATTCACTTCTAGATCACTTTCATTTTACCTAATAAAATTATGTCACAGTAAGTTATTACCTGAGACCAATAAAGATTAAACAGGTATTTTAATCAGAGGAATTACTTATTAACAATAAAAAATGGAGAACATAAAAAATATTCTAAAGGCACATCCAGTTACTGTAAAAACTGGAAAAAATATTTGTCACAAAATTAAGATGAATGTTGGAGGATAATAATTCATGGAGAATAAACAAGACAAGCGGCAACCCTATTTGAATGTGACAGATTGAGTTCATATCGCGGTGCGTGAATCTCCGTTTGCGGCACCCGCTGAGGGATGGCGTATTTGCCGGGAGGATTACGGCCGCTTATTGATAATGGACTGCTTGGCACAGCCCTGGGGATTACAATCAATTGCGCGAGAGATTAGAGCGAGATTTCCAGTTTCAGATACGTTAACATTATGATCAAGAGAATTGCACATTTCAAAATTAGCTAAAAAGACAATTCACTTAGGTATATATCCATTCCATGTTCTGGAATAGCGACCTCGCAACGGAAAGTGCAGTGTTGTCCGGGCGCATCACTAGGTGCACCGACGACATTAAACGTGTCATAGGCAGCCGCTGCATACAAGTAGCGCAAAAACATGACGAAATTCTCTTCGAATCTTCTCGATCTTTTGTTTTTGTCACACATCTCAGGATTCAAAATGTCTACGTTTTAAAATACTTAAAATTACCTAGAGCAAAGAACATAAAATTTTTACTAACTAGGCATTCAAATTTGCATGCCGATTGCACGGTACCAAATGCCAAACCATGCCATAATATTATGAATTATTCCACTAAATATTTATGTAAGTAGCTACTCGCACTAATAAAAATACTAGAATCTCGTTTTTGTATTCATCTCATACCGACTATAACGAGCTTCTACTCTACGTGTAAGACTCATACCCACGTTTCTATTTATATGTTTGCAGGACAGAACAAAAATTTCGAACTATCGTCATAATATTCTATATAAGTAATTAATTGTTAGGGGAACCTTTTCTGAAGTGCTTTTTATGGCAGGAAAAATGCAATTTCATCTTGCGATGTCCGGCACGTGCGCTATATCAGCCGTCTTATTGATGCGTAACACTAAACTTGCCTTATATACAATTTTTGATTATCTTCCATAAGAATTGTAAGCGTAGTGACTGGGGTGCTGCCGTCCCCTTTGATTTGAATTTATCCGGAAATAAGAACGATTCATAATCCGAATACAAGCACCGGATTGTAGCAATGTTGCACCACTTCCTATCGCAATTTTTAAAAACTCGTTCTGCGTTCGACTTTCTAGGTTACAAATATTAGACCATATTATCACACAAGTATGTTTATGTAGGTAGTCAAATGTTTTGCGGTACTATTTAATATGTCTAGAGAATTGGGGACTCTCTGTAATGCAATATGTATATGATTGGTAAATCATACATCTATAAATCATACATCATTGGTAAATTGGAAGTGATAGTAAATGATATGTTAAATTTTTTTTTAATCAGTCCAGTGTAATCTGTAAAATTGCTTAAGAAACAATTATTATCGTTATATAGGTAATAGTGAGATTTCTGAAATTTTATGCATGTTAATTTAAAAGCTCTTTCAAATCGTCCGTGTGAAAATTCCACGATAATCTTTCGTTTTCTCAGATAAAAAGTAGGTATGTCATGCCATGCCATTCTCTAGCTCTATTATAATACTTGTATATTTCGTTATTCATTAATTAAAAAAATTTAAAGTTGTTGATTTAATATTTTAAACGACAAAGCTGAAAATTAAATAGTTTTCATTTCGTTTTCCAATAACTAACCCCTACGTAATTGCTGTAATTGTCGCCCGGAAACAAAGTAAGACCATGCAAACCTAATCGACTTAAAATAACATTGCAATATCGTTTGTCACCATAAGGTATATGATTAGTAACGTAAATTATGTTAAAATGCGAGACTCAAGTAGTAAGATTTAGATATAGGCAGATATAAGATAGCAAAAAAGCCTGTCGCTACACCAAAAATATACTCGTACATAGTAAGTACCTATACAGATTATTATCTTAGAATAGAATAGAATAGAAAAGTTTTTTATTCAAATAAACTTTTACAATTATCTACTTTTGAATCGTCAATTGAATCTACCACCTAGTACAATTCTACCATCTGTTGGCCTAGAGTCTAGGCCCTAGACTCTATCATTGTTCTTGAGATTGTTTCTAGTCAAATACATAAATATATAGAATATAGATATAGAAATACTTTATCAACACTTCATAATCGAAACTATCCAGAGCACAAGGAACAAAAAATAAACTCCATTTTAATACACAAAACGTGAAACATACACATACGATTTATAATACAGAATATTAATTATTAATACAATGTTTCACTCATTAGTTACTTGTAGATACATTCTGTATTTAAGGTTTGTTAAACTTCGTCGTCGTCGATAGCAGTTCAGCAATTATAGACAACTAGCGGACCCGGCAGACGTCGTCCTGCCCGCTATTAGCGCCACCTACCGGGTCCAATTTTTCTGCTTATAAACCTTCCTCTTGTGCTTATAAACCTTATCTATTAAAAAAACCGCATCAAAATCCATTGCGTAGTTTTAAAGATTTAAGCATACATAGGGACTTAGGGACATAGGGATATAGGGACAGAGAAAGCGACTTTGTTTTATACTATGTAGTGATTAGACGTCTATAATTGCTGAACATAAGTCTCTTGTAGGAAATTTTGCACAACGCGGTCTTGTGCTGCGTGTATGCAGCGACCCGTTTGATGTCGTCTATCCACTTAAATGGAATAATATCTACCAACGCTGTGTTTGTGGTCGCCGGTTGCTTTTCACGTAGTTAAAAAGTTCTGATCAAGATTTGAATGAATGAATCATAGTGTAGAATTCTATATCACATATGAGGAACAGCGTTGGACATTAATGTAGAGAGGCGTGGCCGTCGCCCGCCGCCGTTCGATAGAGGCTCTCAGTGAAATTACACGAAATGGATTGCACCTTGCACCTTCCGCCTTGCAATGTTTACGATCCATTACACTATACACTAGCGCCTAGACGTGCTGTTTTCATTCAACTCACTTTACCATCAGACACCCATTGTATTACTTACAAGCGGACAACCGCGACTTCGTTCGCGTGAATATTGGTTATTAAAAATCCCGTGAGAATCATTTTGTTTTTCCTATGCTCCTTTGAGCTCATACCTTGCTAAAAACTGTTAAAAGTTCACTGCCGGATGTTTAGGTAGACCAAAATGTAAACATCCGCCAGTGAAAGTCCCTTCAAAATCGGTCCAGCCTTTCAGAGATAAGCCAGTAATCATTAAAGTATTTCCTTTCTAACAAAAAAAGAATGAATGAAATCGGACCACCCGTTAACGAATTACAGCTAAGTACACATTTTGACTTTCATCCCCTCTCCCAAGGGAACCGTGCTGAATTTCGGGATAAAAAGTATCCTATATTTTACTCCATAGTATGAACTTAAATCATGCCAAGTTTCATTTCAATCCATTCAGGAGTTTTTACGTGATGCGTGCACAAACATACAGACAAACAGACAAACAGATAAACTTTGCAAAAATCTTTAATGTACAGATACGGCAATTCTACGATTTTATTATATGTATATAGAATAGATATAGATTAACCTAAAACACTCTTAAAGGTGTGTGTAAGGTGCGTGGCAGATACGCGCGGCATTCCTAGGACGCAAAGCTGCATGACTAGTTAATCATTATTTGAATAATGGAAAAGTGGCACCCCGCAGCACTGATGAATACCATACAGTGTGAGAGAGACTACTTATATGATTATCTACTATCAAATAAATTTAGTGTATCCATCAATCGCATAAATAAATCATTATTACTATTTTATACTTACGGTAATAAATAAAAGTACTTTGTGTTCCAAAACACCATATCAAAGTAGTCTCGTTAGTAGTAAGTTATTTCATGTTACACTCATCCAACCATGCAAATTAATGTCATCACGCGATTAGTCAACTTAAAATGTACATGCTTATAATTATACACAACCATTAAAAATATTCTGTGGTGTGCGGCTCGCCTAACTTGAAAACCTTAAACTGATTACAATTAATTGATTTCACATAACTTTAAGTTTAACAAACCTGCAAGAATAAACATTCTGTGCATGATGAATTAGTGGGAGCATTTTGCTTGTTCAAGCATTCAAATGCTCAAGCATTTGCGATTGCAAGCAATTTTTCACGCGCGCTTGTCAAGCTTGCAATGGCTTGCAGTTACGTGTGAAGCCACCTTCACACTCAAAGCACAGTGTTACTCGTCATTTTGACGATGGTGTTCTAAAATGCATGTTGATGTCTGAAGCTGCACTTGAACTGAAGCTTGAACTGCCTCGTTGGTCTAGTGGTTAGAGTATTCGACTGCAGATCACGAGGTCCCGGGTTCGATTCCCGGGTCGGGCAAATAATTGTAAGGTATTGGGTTTTTCTCTCAAGAAATTCTCAGTGCCAGCCCGGAGTTGGTAGTTGGCGGTGTTTCACCCCCGTGCCTCGGAGAGCACGTTAAGCAGTAGGTCCCGGTTATTATCACTATCATGTGACAATAGTCGTTAAAGCCCACCAACCCGCATTGGAGCAGCGTGGTGGGTCTAAGCTCTGATTCCCAGCAGTGGGACATTAAAAGGCTGTAGTGGTGGTGGTGGTCTGAAGCTGAAGCGTCGAGTAGATGTGGGGTACCTTGCAGGGCGTAGGCGGCGCGCTGCGGCTGCATGCCTGGCGCGACGCTGACGCCGGCGCGCGACGTGTTGTGCAGCGACAGCGCGGCCAGCAGGTCTAGCTCGGTGGCTGCAACAACACAATACATTCCTCATAACCAACACGCATCATCATATCTTATATCTATATCTATCGAACCCAGGATTTTGCCCCGAACTATTTGGCCGGGTCGGGCCAAAAAAAAAATGAGGTATTGGGTTTTTCTGTCAAGAAATTCTCAGTGCCAGCCCGGAGTTGGAAGTTGGCGGTGTTAGATACACCCCCGTGCCTCGGAGAGCACGTAAAGCCGTCGGTCCTGCGCCTAATCTCTCTCCGGTCGTGTCGCATTGGCGTCCCATCGGACTATGAGAGTGAGGGAATAGAGAGTGCACCTGTGTATGCGCACACACTTGTGCACTATAATATCTCCTGCGCAGATGGCTAGTCTCTGCCACGGTTGAGATTGGCCGCCGTGGCCGAAATTCGGTCAGGATTTTATTATTATTATATCTATGAAATAGTGCCATAGCTGACTGAGACGGCTAAACCGATGGACTTATAGATTTTGACATTGGAGGAAATATTCTTTGAGTAGATACCCTAGAGGTAAGGAGAGATTTTTTCCTATTTCATCCCTTACGATGTGGTACAGTTTATTGTTTGAAGATTTTTTTCTTCAAATCAAACTTACGCGGACGAAGTAGTGGGTATCAGCTGGTTTTGCTATAACCAGCTAGAACTAGGTTTTTACACGTTGCACCGTAGGTACAGATTTATGTATAACTAGATGATGCCCACGGCTTCGCCCGTGTGGATTTAGGTTTTTAAAAATCCCGTGGGAACTTTTGATTTTCCAGAACAAAAAGTAACTTATCTGTAGAAACCCGTCCCCAAAACGGAAAAATCCCGTGGGATCCCCACGATTTCGGAATACAATTCCTTAGAGCATCAGGGTTGAGGAGTTGGATATGTACCTACTCGAGTTCATTCAACGATAAAGTCTTTAATTGGTACCCCCAATATCAATTTAAATAACCGAAAGTTTCTAAAACCCATTCGTTTTGGGGATTAGGTCCTCTACAGCATCAGGATTGAGGAGTTGGAATCCAAATTTTTTATAGAACAGGGTCGCAATGTTTCTCTATCGATTAAAAAAAAAATACGCAAATCGGTTGAGAAATCTGGGAGATATCGGTGTACATAGGTAGAAAAACACAACTCCTCCTTTTTTTAAAGTCGGTTAAAAAAGTAGCCTATGTTACTCCCTGGTTAATTCTCCTTCACTTCACCGACCTTCACATACAAGTATGTGAAGGTCCCATCAAAATCGGTTCAGCCGTTCCGAAGATTAGCCCGTTCAAACAGACAGACAGACAGACAAAAATTTTAAAAACGTGTGATTCGGTTATGGTAGCGTTCAAATAACCATATGAGCTTAATATGAGGTAGTTATTTCGATATTACAGACAGACACTTCAATTTTATTTATTAGTATAGATAGTATAGATTCGTCTTCTAGTGAATAATAGCAAAATAAGTTTGTGGTTCTTTATCCACAAAATTATTGAATTAACAATTAAAATCTCTTTTATGTTTATTTGGTTACACGAACTTAATAGAAAGTTTTTGCTAAAACTTGCATAATATATGGTTTAGAAATAATCGCATAACTCTAATCATGTATAATGATAATCTGATGATCTGACTCTGATAATAATCTTTCAAAATGACTAAACACAATACTTCAAGATTTTAAGTCATATACAAACCATCATAAAATGTACAAATCAATGACGACTCTTAAGAATGAAACTAAGTACATAAAATGACAACGTTATAACAGCGATTATTATAGTTATATTTTCGCAGTAATGTTTCGAGAGTCAATGAATACTAAATTGCCGATGAAATGTGGCCTACTTTCCCCTGAATCGATACGTCTCTGTCCAAAAATTGAGAACAAACAGTAGGCATATCGATCCAAGACGATGTTACTGTAAATATTATACCAGTGTACGCGACCTTGTGAGTGGATCGCTAAGGCTGTACGAATTTAGTTCTTTCTTGGAAAATAATTCACGATTCAGCGTATTACCTTATGATACCAACTATAATATAACTAAACTTAGAAATGGATCTATATCGCAAAAATTATAATTAATTATTATTATTTTACTAAAAATCATTTGGTGTTAAGTGTTATGTAATATTTACTACTTACTTTAACATCAATAATGTACAAACTTATAAAATTCAAATTGTCGCGTAACTCCAATATTAGAGTATTAAGAAGATAAAATATGAGTACATTGATTCGTTCTTTAACATTTGACTCTAAGTCACTCCGCGGTTTAATTTTTTCTGTGCATTCACGAGATCACCAAAACAAGAATGCTTGTTCTGTTTTATGAGTAGGGGAAAGGGGCCCAAAGCGGATACGTTAAGATTGAGTTTGAAAATCAGTAGTTTGTTAATCGATGTTAATATTAACTTTTACACAAACGAATAGTGTGTCTCATGGCGCATAAAGTCGTTAAAACAGATAAAGATCGGTTGATAAATAATAAAGTTACAAGGAAATTTATAAAACTTAAAGAAAAACCACTTTGCCCTCAGGGGGGGCCTAAAGCGGTTTTTGGTATCGGGCAAAGCGGACATACCAAAGAAATGCAAAATAAGTCAATATAATCTTTATTGTTTTAATAAAAAACGCACAATTTAAATATTTTAATTTAAAAAAGAGCAAATTCAATCTCTCCTTTCAGCAAAATAAAAGAAATCTTCAAAATTAATAATGATGATGAAAATATGGCCTTCCTTTAAAGCACTGGCCATGGACTTTTCGTCCCACGCAGCTTGAGCAGTTTTTCGTTAGTATTTATTCACCATCTAAAAGGATACATACAATTGATATAACAGATCTCATTTCACCCTAGTCGTGGGCAAAGCGGTTAGGTAACCTCTTTGCCCGAACCGCTTTGCCTTTTTAGACTGTTCATTTTCACAATCAAAAATAACTTCAAAATCAGACGAGTACATACAAGTCGGCACTTTCATATCATAGTCAAATACACAAAAGTCAAGATCAATTTATTGATCAGGGCTTATTTTAACTGTAAATTAAAAAAAACGCTCTACACTTACCGCGGTTTTTTTTCGAAATGCACCCAATTTTGATTTTTTACTGCACCTACTCGTGTAAACGTTCTTGCTGAGTCGGACGAATGCCCCAAGGGGAGCGGGGGGAGCGCATCGTACCCGCGCGCTTTTTATACACCTAACTATTGGCGCGTTCATTTAAAAAGACAAATCCGCTTTGGGCACCATAACCGCTTTGGGCCCCTTTCCCCTACATAGAAAACGCAAGGCCGAAGGCGGGAGCTCGTAATATGTCTTTTCTTTAAGCAAGCAACATCCATCAAGACGTTTATCGGTCACGTAGCAGCGGCGTAGCGGCGTAGACCTCAACGAAGCTACGACCAATACGAGTAGATAATATTATTATTATGAGTCAAAAAATTGTCCAATTGTGAGCGCTGTGGTCTTTTAAGTACGAGGTCCCAGGTTCGATTCCCAGCAGCGGCATTTTACGAATTTATTATTTCTAAATTGTCTCTGGTGGAACTTCAGCCGTAACTGGCTAGTTACCACCCTACTGGCAAACAATTTTGCGTTCCGGTATGATGCCGCATATAAATTGATCAGAAATATGGGATTAGTAAAAAACCACTAGTGGGTTTAGTATATAAACTGCTAAATATACCCTTTCTATTCCGCTTTTATTTCCGCATTCTAAGACTGCATCGTCAATTACCATCAGGTGAGATTGCAGTCAAGAGTGAACTTGTACAATGTACATAGATGAATAAAAAAAATTAAAGTAATGGTGAAAACTAATTTCATAAAGGAAGAAAACTAAGAGATATACAGGAATTTTCGTCAGAGTGGTTCACTTTAACGTGCTAAATTTTATTCACTTTACAAATTCCCAGAGGAAATTGAAGCAAACTTGGTTAGGTTTAATTTTCTCTTTCACAGAGCCGTCTATCAAAGCGGCGGCTTTTTCAGCTGAAAACTGAATTAGTACTAACGACTCGTACACAGGCGCTCGCTCTCTTAATTCCGACTTCAATGGAAAAGCGACAGCTTATGTCAAGCTCTCTCATCACTGGGGTTTTTCGTGACGCCTCGAAAAAAGGGTGTAGGGTCATCAGTTCGTTTCTCTTTCGCACTTTGCCATAATACTTCGAAATCAGCAGATTATATTATTTTTGTTATTTTTACATCGTTTCCTTCGAAATAGAAAAAAATTCAACCGTGCTCGAGATTCGAGAATGTAACAAGTGTAAATTGAAAATTTAAAAAACCCCCGACATTCGCCATTTTGTGGCGGCGGCCATCTTGGATTTGCAATACTGCTATTCTACTAGTCAAGCCCTTTCATTTGATACCCATATTAAGGGAGTTGTGAAAAAATATGTAATCCGCCATTTTGTAGCGGCGGCCATCTTGGACCGATTTTCATCAAACATAGCTAACAACACTCTCGACTAAATCACCTTTCAAACAAAAAAAACCGCATTCAAATCGGTCCACCCGTTTGAGCGCCACAGGGGAACAGACAGACACACACACACACACACACACACACACACAGACACGTGAAACTTATAACACCCCGTCGTTTTTGCGTCGGGGGTTAAAAATAACATTTTTTTTGCAGCTTTGTTACCCTCCCACTCTTGTACGTTACGTTCAAATACTCTGATTTTCTAAATATACTTTTTTAATTTGTAATTAACCCACCATACCTTAATCTGACGTGATTTAGTATTTCAGACCATCGGTTTTTTAGCGCTTATACATGGTAGAGGTTACTCAGCAGGATACAAGATATCCTCCCTTATGTTAATCAGCCGCGCTCGTGTAAATCCCAAAATCCTCTCTTGGGCTACTATTATCATAGTTTCAAGTACTGAAACAAAATTCTAATACTTAGTTAAATATTGTATCAAATAAACAAATTAATGGAGTAATTCAAGCTCAGAAAAATAAAAGGACATTTTTATTTGAATCCTAGATAAAGTTTCGCAGCGATGACATGATATCCTAACTTACTGTAGGTATTAGTACTGTAGAGGAGTGTGTCATCCCTGACTAGGCGCCTGGTCGTCGCCGCTTCGTCTGCCTCCCTCGGACGAGACGACTGATACAAGTTGACGGCCCAGATTGCCTCGTTAACTGCCGCCTCGCTACTAGCTAGGGTTGTCTCTTCGTTTAGACGCAAAAAATCAATATGATAAAAGTAAATTACGAGTATCTACTTACTAAATAAAAAGGGGTAAAATCAAGAACAGATATTTAAAGTAACTAAAGTCAGATGCCAATTACGTATGAAAACAATCATTTACATATTAATAAGATTATCACAAGTTTGATCAAATAATGACTGTTGTATTATTGAATATTATAAAATACTGAGAAAATAAAACTCACCATTTCGGTAAGGTTATATGTACCTAGTGGGAGATTAAAGATTAAAGTTCATAGATGCTATCTGATAGCCCTACTTTTAGCTCGACTCACGATTGTCTAGCAGAGCTGTCTCATATAACAAGAGCGTGAATAGAGGGCAACATGAAAACAAGCTACTAATGAATGTGCTATTTTTTAACGGGTATTGTTTTGTGCGAACAATCTCTTAACGTTTAGAAGTAGGACACCAATGGTGATTAAAATAGCTTTAGAGAGAGTACGTACATTCATCATAATTACATTTAAAGGGTCATCATGTACTCGTAAGTTATTCCCTTATTTCCCTGAGTCTGTAAATTTTTTGTTAAAAATTTCAAAAGCATTTGGGTAAAAACAGTAAGCTAGGTACTATACAATTACAAGTGTTATTATACTTGTAATTATTGTTAAATTGCTCATGTTAAATACGTTAATAATTATTTAAGTTTTCATCAAAATTATAATATTTTATTTATTTAGGCCCATGATATAACTCTCTATATAAGCTAACATAATATATTACCTAGATATATTTTCATTTTATCCTCATAATATAGAAATGATAAAGACCAATCACATTATTACTACCACTGGAATAGATATCGTATCCCTAACAGGGCTACTACACAATAATACTGCCTTTAGTGGAGCCATAAATGTTTTCCACGCGATCGTAAATCCGTCTAGTGCAATTTTCCAGAAACTGTTGTAAAACTGCACTTGGAAACAAACCTAACACTACCGTTCTGTTTTAATTCCTACTAAAGTAATCTAATCTTAATCTCCGGGGAATAAAACTCTATTTTGTTATAAAACTCTTCCGTATTACTACAGTTTATGACGCGAAAAAAGATGGAACTTCATCTTATTTCGCTGAAATGAATCTTTTCAATACTATGTTGCATTGCTGCAGTTTATCGAGTGGAAAAACGTCTAACATTGCAATGTAATTCGGTCTGCTATAGGATTAATAGCTTGTGCTTAGTCTTTTAGGTGTGATTAAAAACCTTTCATAGAAAGCAAGGGCTTATTCACGTAACTAGGTACTTTACATACATTTAACTCAAAAAATATACTCACACAATATAGTATAATAAATATTTTACAAATAAATATAATTCCAGTCTCTACGTATGAAAAAAGCTTAGTAATAAACAAAATCAAATAAAAAAAGAAATACATACTTCTCAAACCTATATGTATAGCAAATAAAATTATCTTTTTAACAAATAATCGAACATTATATTGATCCGCGTTACTTTAACTGTGATATTAATATTATTAATCAATATTTCTGAGTAATTATAATAGAAACAAAGTGGTTAATATATCGTAAGTAATATGAACGATTAAGGCAATTCATCATAATGGCATGTAGCAGTAATTAGCCCGTTTTGCGAAAGGTTAAACGAGTCGGAACAATTTCAGTTATTCGGGCTCTTGCCCCGAAAATTAATTATAGTTTGAACGATGTCGAAAGCTTTTTACATCGCGGGGCGTGGATGGCTCTATTATCTTTCATTCTGTATAGCAATTTGAACTCGTTTTAAATACGTTTTTTGTTTGCAATACGCTTTTGTCACTAAAAATCTCGTAAAATTTAATTTACGGCAACAGTCGAATTGCAGTTTTCAGGCACATTTTTAAGAACATATTTGCAAATTTTCAAAAACAAAAGAGTCTCTTTTTATGAGTAGGTTTTTTCTCTTCAAACTACATATGAACCTTGTAATTCTTGTATCAGAAAAAGAATAACTTATATTACATTTATACTTTACGTGAAAAATCTGTACCTCGCAAATATTTCCCTAGTTATGTATTATTCTATTCCTATCATATTCACCTAATTTGACCATTACATTCATTGGTCATCAGTATACTATAATATAATATCACTCAATGTATTCACAAGTTAAATAAATGGCGAAATAAGATTGTGCACACGTAATAAAATAAGGCTGTAGGGTGCAATAAAGCTTTCCCTCAGGAAAGGGAGAAATATCTCAAGTCACCTCGTATTGTTGAGGCCTACACGAAAATGCTTTATGCTTGCCTTTGTTTAGTCTATTACAACACATTTTACATAAATGGGGGAATCTCCTAAACTGAATATGCGTTTCAAAGAACTCCTATAAAAATGATTTGTTTGGCAAATATCAACACAAAAGATATAGGTATAGATTCGACCATGTATACCTACTTTTATGTTCTTGTGTTTTATTTTGTTACACTAGAAATTAATTATTAAAATACTAGTTTCTGCCCGCAATTCGGTTTTTCACAAATCCCGAGGGAATCGTGAATTTCCGGTTCCCGTTCCCACTCCCTTTTCCAACCTTTATACCTACTTTCAAGGAAGTTTGCTATAGTACTCTACTTATAGCTATAGATTTCGGTTTTTTCCAAATCCCGTGGAATTATATTAGTGTAATAGTGTGATTAGAGTGATTGTAGATATTAAGAAAAGCGTTTTAATAAATTAAAAAAATAAAAAATAAAAAAAATCTCATGGAGTCTATAGAAGATTTTCGCCGTGAAGAAGTAGCAATATAAGCTTCTATAGCTAAACACTACAATCAATAATATGGGCTAAAGAAAGAGTAAAATGATAAGAAAATTTTTCTTCTTACAATGATTTATCAAAGTATTGGATTTATTCCAAGAGTTTCTTATTACTAAGTTTATTAATTAATAACTCTATTTTGTCCTCTTTTCTATCCTATACGGCACGTACATACCTAATGAATAATATTAATATAGGTACCCTGCGATCTAATTTATTTAAGTACTAGATTCTGCCCGCGGCTTCGCCCGCGTGAATTTTGGTATTTCACAAATCCCGAGGGAATCGTGGATTTCCGACTCCCGTTCCCGCTCCCTTTTCCAAGCTTTATACCCACTTTCAAAGAAGTATTTGCTATAGTAATCTACCTATAGCTGTAGATATATATTTCGGTTTTATCAAAATCCCGTGGGAACTGTGCATTTTTCCAGGATAAAAAGTGCATACGCATACAGATGCATGCAACGATTGTAATAATGTGCTATGTGAGCGTGATTTACGTAAGAACAGTCAACGCCATCTATCGCGTTTTTGGAAGTCTATATCTATTTTAGTCCCACAGGAATACTTTTCCGGGATAAAAGGTTTAAGCCTATGTTTTAAGTCAGGGCATAAGCTATCTCCATTCAAAATTTCAGCCAAATCAGTTCAGTAGTTGCGGCGTGATTGAGTAACAAACATCCAAACATCTAAACATCCAAACATCGACACTTTCACATTTATATTATTATTTCCGGGATAAAAGGTAGCCTATGTTTTAAGTCAGGGCATAAGCTATCTCCATTCAAAATTTCAGCCAAATCGGTTTAGTAGTTGCGGCGTGATTGAGTAACAAACATCCAAACATACAAACATCTAAACATCCAAACATCCACACTTTCACATTTATAATATTAGTAGGATTTAGGTATGCTATCACTAACCAAGTGACTTTATATTTTGTCCAGTAAGATAATACTTACTGCTATTGATAAATAACCATCTATCATAAAAATCAGCCAAGTGCGAGTCGGGCCTCGCTCTTTCAGGGTTCCGTACATAATTATGAACAATATAATATTTTGGGTCTAAGAAATATTTAATTTCCGAGCTAGACATCGCAACAAACCGTGAAAGAAAAACCCAAAAAAATGTTCGTTTATTTTGGTCACAGCTTATAAACTATTTAATAAATCGTTGTTTTCAGTATTTGTTGTTTAAATAGAGCATATAGTACATAATATACTGAAATATCATATTCCCAACTAGTTTAGTTTTTGAGATAGCCCCCGTCACAAAAATGGTCTAAAACTGACAACTTTGATGGCCTCCCATTTCCTTATTTTTTGAGATAAAAATTAAAAAAATATATATTTGTACTCTACTTAATGAGCTCTAAAAAATGATACCCCACAAGCTAGGGTAAAGAAAAATTTTTTTTTTCCGGCTCCTTTTTCATGTATGGGAGCCCCCCTGAAAAATAATTTAATTCAATTTCTAATTCAATATTTGATTTTGGGTTAACGTTTTACACTAAATACCAAAATTTCAGGTTTGTAACTCATTTCGTCTGCGAGCTAGAGACCTGTGACCGGCGGACAGACGGACAGACAGACAGACAGACAGACAGACAGACAGACAGACAGACAGACAGACAGCCGAGTGACATTAATAGGGCTCCGTTTTTACCCTTCGGGTACGGAACCCTAAAAACCGTTTTCTATTATTTAGACTCAGATTCAATTTTCAAATCAATAACAGATAAGATCTTTCCATTGGAGTTTGGACTAATTTTTGGGATTTATTATCGAATATACGTATTTTTATTTTTAAAAAATAAAAAAATACCTTTATTTACCTAAAAAAGAGAAAAAGAATTCACAATCGATTAATAATGTACTTAACATTGGTAAAATGGTAATAATGTAATGAATGGCTCAAAAAAATATTATTTTAAACTGACTATCATATCTACATAGCTCATATTTTTGTTTAAAATGCACAAACATAGATATTAAATGTTACTGTTATCCAGCATAGCATTGTATATGATATTATGATATATTTAACTTTAAAGTATTGTGTCATGACTGCGACATAACACAATTTTTTCATTTAAAAACATAAGTGCTGAGCAATTGCTCATTTTCCGCGTGACACACGACCGGGTATTGCAACCCAATGCCCTGTGAAATGAACTATCCTCTTACAGACAGGTCGGCGCGAAGGGTTATAACAATTAATTGAAGTCCTGCAGTGTAACCCGGCCGGCACGTGGGTGGACGAAACCTGTTGGTGCGTAATTGACCATATGGTGGTCACTTGAGGGTTAAATGACGCAATTTGATTAGGGCGCCAAAACAACGGAACCAAACGAAAGATATGCTTGTTTCCGTATATTTTGTTTAAAGATTTAATTCAACATCAAAACCATATTATTATACTACAAATAATATTCGTTAAAGTCTAAACTTTGTTCTGAAATAACTAACTATGTCGTTATACTAACTACAGGACATTTGTAAAAATACAGCAATAATACCTCTGTTTAAAATTACCGGTAACTTAATATTTCCGTCGACAACTAACGAGTTCGTTAAATCGCTAACTTACCTATTTGCTCAATAGTACCAAACCAAGGGCGTCGCCAGGTAGGGGCAGGGGTAAAGATTTGAGAAAATATAAATATGCTATAGTTTGAAAAGAAAATTCTGATTTTTTTAATATGTTGTTAGGACCACTACCAGTAGGGGTGCTAGCCAGGTAACCTCCAAGTGTGCCTGGGTGCTGCTGGTCCTCTTGGATACGTCCGAGGGGAAGAGCAGTATTCGGGCCGGTGCACCCCGGTAACATGGTTAATAATTTCGGGGATATTGTTAGCCATGGCCAATGACCTGGCGGAGGGAGGTTTCTCCGCGTGTCCCTCTGATTAGCAGAGGGCACTGCGGATGAAACTGGGGGTGGGACGCCCCGGGGCGGGGGGCAGCGATGCCCATCGCGGGAGGAAGAAAACCTCGTTAAAAAATTACGGGAGGGCGCGAGCCTCTGGAGGGACAGCCCAGAGGCGAGCGGGAGCCCCAGCTGGGGCGGCTGCCGGACACCTGGGATGCATACTTTGGGTTCCCCAGGCGTCCAGCACACAGCATGAGGGTCATGCCGTGGTGGTTTTAGTGGGTATACCCGGTTGGAGTCCCACATAACCTTCGTTCTGCCGCATTCGGCCGCAGAACGGGGGTACCTATAAAAGGTTTCCACCACGTCAAAAAAAAAAAAAGGACCACTACCAGTAGTCTCCAATTTTGCAGTTTCGGAAGACATATGTGCTAACTTTGCAGCACTTGAAAAATCCTATTTACACTTTTCGCATACTATAATATCACCAGCTTGCCCCCCCCTTGGCCAGCGGTTGGCGACGCCCTTGTACCAAACCCTTTCAAAGCGGGGACTTTTGTTAAGAGCAAAGAAAAAGTGCCTAATCAACCACTAAAGGGCCTAACCCCACAAAATGCGATTGATATTTTAAGCATCGCCTTGATGTGATGTCCCAAACTAAAAATAGAGCTCACTGCTCTTAAGTTTTGAATGAAAGAATATAAAAATTTGTTTTGTTTCAACCTCTATAAGCTCTATTATTATGTGAGGTATATTGTGAAATGAGTACATCATCATCATCATGATCAACCCATTACCGGCTCACTACAGAGCACGGGTCTCCTCTCAGTGAGAAGGGTTTTGGCCATAGTCTACCACGCTGGCAAAGCGGATTGGCAGACTTCACACACCTTTGAGAACGTTATGGAGAACTCTCAGGCATGCAGGTTTCCTCACGATGTTTTCCTTCACCGTTAAAGCAAGTGATATTTAAATACTTAAAAACGCACATAACTCCGAAAAGTTAGAGGTGCGTGCACGGGATCGAACCCACGACCTCCGATTAGAAGTCGGTCCTAACCACTAGGCTATCACAGCTTTTGAAATGAGTACCTAAGGCTTGAATTTTTAATGTGGAATATCTCTATTCTCAATAAAGAGCACAATTAGTGCGGCACATCCTTCTTGATGTCGATGAAAATTCAGTAGAAAACTATATCGCATTTAGTTGCGCTTAGTTATTCTTGTGTGGTGGAGATACCACTTACATATGACAAACACAAAGCACAAGATAATCTTTTTAATCAAGTTTTGATTGCTCTATGTTTTAATAAATTTTACCCCCTGCAACAAGTCCAGAAAAACTCACTAGGTACTTTCTGAAGTATTTCTTAATACAAGACATTTAGCAACACATTTCTTGAAAGACATCACACGTCTGTGCAGTACAATAGCTAAGAAATACTTGTAAGATGATGTTTAATTTTAGTATAAGACAAACATAACGTCTTATGAGAAATTCCTGTAACATGAAGGAATCTTTCTAATTCAGTAGCAAAATAGCGTTAATTAATTTATTACCGTGTTACGCTTGATGTGGATCGTGCCCTTTATAAGTAGTACAGTGTAAACGGAGGGTTTCTGGCGACATACGACATATGTCACGCGCGTGCCCGCGCTCCGTGTCGGCTTACATTACGTTTTTTGTCAAACTTGTAAAGGTACGAGTAATGAACCTCATTGTAATTTCAACTTTTTTATTTCTTTTTCTTAGACTTGCTTCCACGCGACTTCATTCACCGTTTCTTGTGAAATTTATGAATATCCATAGATATTATTATACCATTGTACCTACTATAATACTTAGGAAGGTTTGTCTGAACCTTGAGCTCCAGCTCTGTTCACATTAACGTTAACCGTGCGTATGTACATATCTGTGACTTAGTATGGAAAATAAGTTTTGGGAAAACTCATGATTTTATAGCTTCATACTAGAAGACACACTTACACAGATCCTCTGTCTGGTTCCATCACATGATTTGTGCCATCTTCTGACCATTTAAAAAACATTTAAATAATAAAAAACAACATATATAATGCTATTCCTGTTCCAGATACTTAAGCTAATTTTTATCAAATTGTAAGTCACAACTAACAGCATAAATATATCGAGAAAAATGTAAGGTATAATGTGTAATTGTGATTAGGTCATGTTATTCCTGTCGATGTATTGATGGTAATTTTAGAGCTAAGCAGAACCGCAAAAGCAAATACTAATATATATAACTATAATACTTATTCAATATTTTGTATTTCACGGAAAGGCACGAATGACACACGATGTTGCATAAATGGGTTATGCAGCGGCGGAGGCATCGCGCGATATGGTGCGATGGTGACTCACACAGGTATGTATAAAATCTGCTGAATTATACAATATTATGATATTGTTAAGAAAGGAACAATGCAATTACTTAATCGATGTTTGGTTTAGTGCGAAATTTATAAAGAGCCACGTTATGTGATACCTATTTGGAAAACATGTGCGCGATCGTTTTATTGAAAAAGAATAGAAAACGATGTATTAGGTATAGAAGACGATAAATTTAGCACATTTGGATTGTCTATGGATTAATTAATGTTCGTTGATTTCTTATATTTATCGTTTCAGAATTTACTCAAGACTTTAACAAATTATACACTTAAACCTTCGTCATGAATATCTCTGTCTATTGATGAGGACCCGCATGAAAATCCGTTCAGTAGTTTTTGAGTTTATCGCGAACAGACAGACAGGCAGATGCGAATATGTAGTCAGTAGTTCATCTGCGCTGACACTAGGCTGGTACGCCTGTTTTGAATATGAAGAGAAAATATTCATGCCCTCATTCGGTCAGACGCAAATCCAAGTTGCGGTGGCCCCTGAGGCCGATGGGGTCCGGGCACGATACGGCACCGGGGACGCAGCGGGCCGTGTCCGCCACCTGTCGGCAGTCGGCACTCGGCCAGCGTGCACCGGTGCGCTCCCACCCGCCCCGGCGCCTCATTAACGGACTTTATATTCCAAAATCCCGCGCAAACTACCTTCTGGCTACTCACTACCAATTGGCCGGAATGTTTCCCATTAAAATGATAAACAAGCTATAATTTAAAAATTAAAAAAACCCGACTGCCATGCTATAAACGAACTAAAAAATTAATAAACTACCACCGTACCACTCACAGTGTAGTTGTTATTTATTTTGTTTTCTATGATTTGTCACTCCAAACTGATTACAAACATATAGATTGTATATATTTTCGTATTTGCCTTTTAAAGCCCTTTATTTTGATACCCCACTCGAGGGTCTTGAGGAAAAAAAAATTTTTCAGCTCGCACATTAAAGTGCATAAAATCCGCCATTTTGATTTTTTATTAATTTTATGTACCCAGTAACATTTGCGCTGTTAGGACAAATCTAATGACGTATCATTTATCAAAATAAGTTGAGTCGTTGAGTAGTTACAAACTGACATAGGAAACGGTCATTTTCTGTGATTTATCACTCCAACTTATTTACAAATATATAATTGTATACATTTTTGTATTTTCCTTCTAAATCCCTTCATTTTGATACCCCACTCGAGGGTCTTGAAGAAAAAATTTTTTTTCAGCTCGCACATTAAAGCGCATAAAGTCCGCCATTTTAATTTTTTTTTAAATTTAGGTACCCTATGACAGTTGCGTCATGAAGACAAATCTAATGACGTATCATTTATCAAAATCCGTTTAGCCGTTGATTAGTTACACGCGGACATAGGAATGGACATACATACACACAGGTGAAACACATAACCCAGTCGGGTAAAAATCGGTCAAGCTCAATTTGGGCCTCGTCTATTAAGGCTCCGTAGGTACATATGACCATAATTTTTTTAAAGAAGTTATTATATTATCCAAATGGGTATCTATATCTATACATCTATATCTATATCTATCTATATCTATATCTATACATATAATAAAATCGTAGACTTGCCGTATAGTCTGTTCGTTTTCTTACGGTCGCCTTTTGTGCCTAGCCGCCTCCGCCGCGCGGTGTTTTACCAAAGACACCGCCGTGACTTCAAAGCATGCCGCGCGGAGTGTACAGGCACAAGGGGTTTTGGCGTTTTATACCTACTCATATTTTTTTCATTAAAATTCTCTTTCCTTTTCATATTTTTTTTATATTCGTATTTTATTACAATATAATACGAATATACATAAACATAAAATATAATATTCTCATGAACACGGGTCTTCTCTCAAAATGAGAAGGATTTTAACCATAGTCTACCACGCTGGCCAAGTGCGGATTGGCAGACTATTCGGAGATTCTGTTAGAATAGAACAAAAATTACAAACAGAAAAAAAGTAATAAAAATAAAAGCAGAATACTAAGAGCACCTGCGCCTGTACCGACACTAAGTTACCGAACGAACTTTATCTGTACATTAAAGATTTTTGCAAAATAATAACTGGGGGATGTTAGGGATAAGCAATAGAACGTAAAAAAGCTATTTTTGAAATTTTTGTCTGTTTGTCTGTTTGTCTGTTTATCTGTTTGTCTGTTTATCTGTTTGTCTGTTTGTCTGTATGTTTGTGCGCGCATCACGCAAAAACTACTGAATGGATTGAAATGAAACTTGGTATGATTTAAGTTCATACTACGGAGTAACATATAGAATACTTTTTATCCGGAAATTCAGCACGGTTCCCTTGGGAGAGGGGATGAAAGTTAAAATGTGTACTTAGCTGTAATTCATTAACGCGTGGTCCGATTTCATTCATTCTTTTTTTGTTAGAAAGGATATACTTTACAGATTACCGGGTAATCTCAAAAAGGCTGGATCGATTTTGATGGGACTTTTACTGGCGGATGTTTATATTTTGATCTACCTAAACATCCGCCAGTGAACTTTTAACAGATTTTAGCAAGCTATGAGCTCAAAAGAGCTTAGGAAAACAAAATGATTCACACGGGATTTTCAAAAACCAATATCCACGCGAACGAAGTCGCGGGTGTCCGCTTGTATGAAATATTTCTTTTTGGATTTGAACCCATGAAGACAAAAGTAGGAACTTATCTACCTAATCCTACTAATATTATAAATGTGAAAGTGTGGATGTTTGGATGATTGTTACTCAAATTTGGAATGGAGATATAATATACCCTGGATTAATACATACATATAGGCTATTTTTTATCCCGGAAAATCAAAGAGTTCCCACGGGATTAAAAAAAACCGAAATCTATAGCTACAGCTATAGGTACATTACTATAGCAAACTTCCTTGAAAGTAGGTATAAAGGGTGGAAAAGGGAGCGGGAACGGGAACCGGAAATCCATGATTCCTCGGGATTTTTGAAAAACCGAAATTCACGCGGGCGAAGCCGCGGGCAATAGCTAGAATAATACAAAACAAAGCGCATTAATGCAGACAGTCGAACACCGATCGCTTATTTACACCGCAAATATGTAACACGGACACGTATCTAATAAATATCTGGGTACACCATCATTTTTCAAACGGTGCCATTTGAAATTCATATCTAAACGTCCTTCGCTTACCCTTTAACGTGTGCCCTCTTGTCAACAACATCCGGTGACCAAGACCGTAGAATACGTCGTGGTCTGATATGCTTAAAGCTAGGATACACACGACGCGCGACGGAAACATGTCCAAGCTTCTGTAGAAATTGTAATAGAAGAAACTGTATGAAAGCATCAGTGGCGGGGCAAGACCTAAATTTTATGTGGGCAAGATATATTTTGCGAGGCCCTCTGCCCGCACAACGCGTTCATGGCTTTGAGTTTAATGCATAAATCTCCGGGGCGCGAGGCCCTCCGAAGCGCGAGGCCGTGGGCCTGGGCCCACGTCGTCTACGCCTTCCGCCGCCTCTGGAAAGCATTCATATTGCGAGTAAGAGTAAGAGTAGTGTGTAGAGAGTGCGCGCTGCAGAGTGACGTAAAAAAAGACACAAAAAAGAGAAAAAGAACTACGTTTTTAATAGCAATTACAATAATTTTGCTTCATTTACAACTATGTATAATTACATATTACCACAAGTTTAGTGTTAATATTGGAAAATTGTACAAATCCGTTTTAAAATTAAAACGTAGTAAGTAATTATAATTAAATAGAAATGATTACAAGTTTCGTACCCGCCTATCCATGTGTTCAGTGTCACGTCCTGCCGTAAAGTTACATCGCGCTTTGTGTGGGTACAAGCCTCTACTTTCGCACGAAGTTTGCTAATTAGCAGATAAGACAACATACTTAGGTACTACATAATGCACACGTCCCCTTGGTGACAGGCTCCTTGCCGAAGAGAACCTTAATCTATTAAAATATTCCTGCACTGGCGGCGCCTTCAAAATTTACAATTCAATTTGATTCAAATTATATTCAGATCCAGCGTTTTCCACGGGTATTTTTCAAGAAAACTGTCAATGTACTGTACATAAATCTAGAATATTACAATTGGTAACAATTTAGTTACAGGTAGATGTGTTACGAGAAGATAAAAAAAACAGACAAAGTAAAAACGTGCTAGCTATTTATTTATGTGCCTCTCAGTGTCAACGGTAGTAGGTACGTTATAAATTAAGTATGATTTTTTAGGGTTCCGTACCCAAAGGATAAAAACGGAACCCTATTAATGTCACTCTGCTGTCTGTCTGTCTGTCTGTCAGCCGATCACAGGTCTCTAGCTCATAGATAAAATAAGATACAAACCTGAAATTTTGGTATTTTGTGTAGAATATTGACCCAAAACCAAATATTGAATTAGAAATTGAATTAAATTATTTTTCAGGGGGCTCCTATATCTACCTATACCTATATGAAAAAGGAGTTGGAAAAAAAAATTTTTTACCCTACCTTGTGGGATATCATTCTTTAGAGCTCATTGAGTAGAGTCTTCTTCTTCAAGTGCCGTCTCCTCTACGGAGTTTGGCTATCATCAAGGCTATTTTGATCTTTGATGCCACCGCTCGGAACAATGATCGCGTGCTCATCCCGTACCCATTGAGTAGAGTACGAATATATTTTTTTTAATTTTTTTTTCAAAAAATAAGGAAATGGGGGGCCATCAAAGTTGTCAGTTTTAGACCATTTTTGTGACGGGGCTTATCTCAAAAACTAAATTAGTTAGGAATATGATATTTCGGTATATTATGTACCATACCTATGCTCTATTTAAACAACAAATACTGAAAACAACGATTCATTAATTAGTTTATAAGCTGTGACCAAAACAAACGAACATTTTTTGGGGTTTTCTTTCACGGTTTGTTGCGATGTCTAACTCGGAAATTAAATATTTCTTAGACCCAAAATATTATATTGTTCATAATTATGTACGGAACCCTAAAAGAACGAGGCCCGACTCGCACTTGGCTGATTTTATTATTTCTTACTTGTTGATTTGTCTCAGCTTCGCACAGGTAGGCTAACCTATATTCTTTAGACTAAATATTCCATTAAGAAGCTTAGAACCTATGGCCGATTACACTGAGAAATGCAGATTGTGACTTTGTATCAATTAAGTAAAGTAAGTCAAACTCACCGTTTGAAGTAGGTGAGAAATTGAAAATTCGCCGCCACCCACTTGTCATGAAATTTTGTCGGAAAGCTATAATTTTTCGCAATTTAAAAATTAACTTTCAAGCCATGTTTACTACCATTGTAAGCGCAGTTCTCGAGCAAAGTGTATTGAAGAATATATCATAACTACATTTCCAATTTTTTTCTTTCGAGTAGGTAGTTACTTAAAAAAACAAAATTGGAGATCCATAAGTACTTACCGCTACCATAACGCTTTCTCTGTTCGGCTATGGCTGTAGATATCGCAAGTAACAAGAATCGTTTTTCTCCTATTATTTACAAATCAAAGATAAAATTAATGCCATGAAAACGGTTGATAGTAAATGTGCATAAAACACTCAGCGGTGCCTCTCCTTAAGTGAGTCAAGAAGTTTTTGAACTTGACATTGGCGCCCAATTTGGTATCGCACTAATCTTAAAATAAACATTGAACTGATAAGAAGAACGTGTTACTTTAATAAGGTGTTCCTTTGTTTGTTACTATCGGGAAATGGTGGAAACTATTGGAATAGAATAGAAAAGATTTTTATTTAAATAAACTTGTACAAGTACTTTTGAATCTTCAATTGAATCTAACACTGGTTTGGAATACCGTTCCTACGGAGAAGAACAATAAGAAACTAGGCGGCGGACGATTTGCGGTTATTGAAATAATGTTTATCGTTATTCGGGTTATCCAATAAAGATCTACGGAATCTGTGAAATATTAAATAGTAAAATTGAAACAAGAAAAATTTTACCTAAATTATTTGTTAGCAAAAGTTCGTCTGATTACTATGCGTGGAACGAAAGTATTACTGGCTATATTTCCGCTCAAAATGGCTGATTTGATTGCATACAGCTCTTGTGCCACCAGTAGATTAACTGGGTATTTTACTTACTTAGTAAGATTTTCGGAATCGAGTTTGAACTTGGCAATGGAGCACGCGGCGACGAGATTGCTTGAGGTAATCCCACGCACACAACGACCTGATAAGGATAACATCTCACGTGTTCTATTATATTATAGTAAGCGTCTTTAGTCTGCATAGTAGTCTTTCATTTGGTTTTAAGGAGGGGTTCGATTTGGCTTTTTGACATACTACAACACCTCTAATAGATTTACAATCGAAAATAAATCACTATTTTTAATTAAATATTGTATTGATTGAATTTATTTTACTACGATAAAATTCTAACAGTTTGTCCGTTCGAAGTAATAAAGTCCACGTAATACATCAAATGAAACAATAGAGTTTATTTACTTACTACGCAATTCATTTCTGACATTTTAATAAAATTCCCCTAACAAATAGGATCAACAAATAACAGAATCATTCATTGCGTACGGACACTAAGCCCGAGTGTAAATAAACGAGAGCCAATTTATCACGCGTAAATAAAAATTGTTGGTAATGGGGCGCAATAAAGTGGCTAATACTGTGCGCGCAACAACCTGTCGTTAGCAACCCTTCAAACCAGGGGGTGGCTTAGCATCGTGCTGAAATAAAAAAGAAGCGAAGCGCGTGTCGGGTTTCACTGAATGTTTTTCCAAATTGAAACTGTAGGTAAACTGGTATCTAAATTGGTCCCCTAAATATAATCTTATAAAGGCAATCTGAGGGGTATCTTATTTTATTCTGTTTAGCACTACTTACTAACTACGTTTGGTCTTGTACCTACTAATTTTGGCATATGGTATGGTACTGGAAGAAAATATATAACATATCCAGTTGTGAACAAAACACAATCTCTGCGATTGTCCATTGCGTAACATTCAAGCCGCAAACGGCTAAAAGCCTGCGGCTATCTTTGTACAGCAAAACTTTGAAATGCCTTCTACGAATTGCGGACTTTCTTCGCCTTGAGCTATCTCCTCAGTTCATCTTTCGACTTTTATGTTTTTCAAGTGAAAATAAAGCTTCATTGCTGGGAGTCAAAAAGTAGGTTTCAAAGAGTGCATTGCTGAAATATACATGCATGTTTAGATGTTTATAATTGCATTTGGAAAATGAAAGAGAATCACAGTGCATCAGCTCCATTTTCATACATTTTTAGGATCTTTATTGATATACGCTCAAATATTTAGTAGATCATTTCAATTGATATTCTGTTCACATATCTCATAGAAAATACGTAACTAAGTACTAATTTTTAAATAAGGACTTATAGTACCTAGTTAGTATACAAGCTCAGCAAGTGTATAAGAAACAGTAATACCTAGAGATAGATAAAACCGTCCTTGAATACTAAAAGAAGCTACTTATTTAATGAAGAGGCAGCTTGAGTGTAGCTAAACATACGAGTGGTCCCATAATCCCTAACTAGACACACTATAATTTATTACTCTTGACAAGAACTTTAACAACGTCCTAGACTGTACTTCCATTAATTAAATTAATACGAAAACTTCTTTAACGTATGCAGAGTCCAATTATATGGCACAGCGATGCGTAAGTATACCTTGCAAGTAAGAGGTAGCAAATAAGAGCCAGAGATATTATGATATTTTTGTATGAATATTCAAAATTAATACTAAAATTCGCTCAAGGTCTTTTCAAACTAGAGAGATGTTTTGGCAACTACGTTACCTATACCTACGAGTATACCGTGCCTTCGTTGTGCCTACTTTAGATTTAGCATTCCAGTGGGCAGTGGTTTAATGAAACCTACGTAAGTAAACTCAGGTTCACTAAAACCCGACTATTCCTCCAATATAGTAAAATTTCGTATGTCGCTATATGTTAATATTGTACTGTATTTTTATTTATGAAGTTGGAATTTTTTCCTCTTTCATTTGAAATCCCACGCGATACCATAGCATAAAAAAATTCAGAGACCACCACTTTTTTGGATGTTACTACGGTCATATTGATTTCTTCCTTATAAAATGTAGCCTAGTCACCCGACCATAGTAACAAATCGGTTGACACTTCATTTATCAAAATCTTCTCCGTAGTTTAGGCGCTACGCTGGAACATACTTAAATACATACATACGTTATATAGCATACGTACATCATAACGTAAATCATAACCCTTCCGTTTGATTTTGCCGTAGTCGGGTAAAAATATCATGGGGCGTTCACTCGTGTTACCAGCGCCATCCATTCTACGAAAACGCTAACGTATTCCCGTAGTGGCCCTTTGGGGGCGTCGTAAATAAACAAGTTATTTGCGTAGTGCAAAGAAGACCTAATTACGGGCCGTGGGCGTACATAATTCAAGGCACCCGGTGTTTAGTATATTCAGTGGGACTACGAGGCGTTAGTTGCGGAAATCGATATGGAAGTTTTGGCACCACGTGGCTTCGTCGCCCGGCAACGATACAGGTTACAGACGGTGCATCGAGGGGCGGGCTGCAAACGCATGTTTTACACACTAATAGATCGTGACGATGAGGTTTTTTATTAAATTGAGTGGATTATGTATTGATTGATTTCACCTGTAAAGTATTATGAACTAAAAAATACAATCATTCACATGCGTCTTCCAGTAAGCAGTCGATTATATTTTCCATCTGATACTTTAAATCGCGACTCTATAAATTGTTTACAAACTCAGATCTAAGATCGAATATGGTGTATGCCCCGTGGACCTACCTCCTGGCGCAAGTTTTAAGCTTTTGTCCCGTGTTATTCATTTCACGATTGAAGTTTAGTTTTTACTTCAATAACTGTTACCTAATTATATTATGTTAATAAAGTTAATATGGTCAGAAACGTATTCGTCAATTTTTAAGAAACTAAAATAAGCCTTAAAACGAGTGTTATCAGAGAAAACTCCCGTACCCTGGCCTTGAAAACCAGTGATGTTAAAACAGAAAAACACGTAGATACTCACATTAAAAATAGACGCAGACAAGACAAACGTGATGTACTCGCACCGATCAGTTTATACAATATCTTAAGTGCTAATCGTCTAACAATATTACAAACTCACAACGCAAGCAGAACACAACGTAAACACATCAGGTGTTTGATGTTACATTTCTTTCTACTCTTCATTTAAAGAAACAACTATTTGCGCGCGAGATATCACGTAAACATATTATAAAAATAAACCTAGACTGAACTTTTAAGCGATTCATCTGGTATTTTCTAAATCACTGGTCATTAATTAATACATGTGAAAAAATTAAAATACTTACCATATCAAAAGTGAGATAGAGTCATAGTCTTGCCATTTCAACTAAAAAACTTCAAGTAATAGATATAAGTACCTATTTTTGGCATTGGTATCTTTGAGAAATTTTAAGAAATTTCTCTATCGTGATCCATCAAATAGCCTAATTTTGGAAAAGTAAGTTAATAGCAAAACTGTTAGCAATAAACAATTTATTAATTAAAGTAAAATCTAAAAGAACGTGGCTTCTCAAGTAAGCTTCAAGTCAAGTGATAAAGACAAAAGTT
Source organism: Melanargia galathea (assembly GCA_920104075.1). NCBI lineage: Eukaryota > Metazoa > Arthropoda > Insecta > Lepidoptera > Nymphalidae > Melanargia > Melanargia galathea. The sequence continues at coordinate 5,525,058 of OV049866.1, read as the reverse complement.
GTGAATAAGCTATCCGACACGTAATAGAAGGTTGTGAAACAGGCCCTTAAAAAGACTAATGGACCTGTTTCACCACCTTCTGATAAGTGTCAGATAACCTAAACGTAAGTTTTGTCACTTTCTTACTTTATGTAAAGTGACAAAGACAAAAGTTGTAAATAAGCTATCCGACACTTATCAGAAGGTGGTGAAACAGACCCTAAACCATAGATTTGAACTGTTCGTCAATCGGCGATGTCAGCCAATCGTTGCCGAACTATCGTGAAACTTGGAAGTATCGAACGCGTGCGGAGTAATATAAAATGAACTGCTTCAGGCATTTCAGCGGCCGTGAACGTGAATGAGGTCAGACCAGACTGGCGGAGGCTCCGCATTGCGCGCACTGCGACACCTGCAGCCGACCTCCACAATCCACATCTCGTCGGCACCCGGCGCCCTCGGGGCTCGGGTTACCAAACATGTGCATTAATCCGATGATTGGGATCACGTCTGCACATACTCGCTTCAATAGAAACGATGTAGGAAAATGTCTATAGAATTAAATAGAAAAGTATTTTAAACTGATTGGACTGTGATGAAAATACCCCATCAGAGTTTAAACTACAACCGTTATATTATGTAAACAATAAAAATTGGCCAAATGCGAATCATCGAGTCTCTCAATTTTTACTTATGTCTTTTTTATCTGTATTCTGTTGAGTTTACGTCTACCTATCTACCTATTTAGATTACCAAAATTGTTGACGTGATAACGTCTTATAAATCGATGAAAGCTACACGCACGGAAAAGCATGACTCTTCTGTCACGTACCGTGCGCGTAGCGCGTTCTGCGCTTGCTTGCGAATGACGTTATCACGTAAAATTATCGTCCGTAAATTTACTTTACAGAGAACCATTGTTTTTATTTCTGACTAGATGATGCCCACGGCTTCGCCCGTGTGGATTTATGTTTTTAAAAATCCCGTGGGAACTTTTGATTTTCCAGAACAAAAAGTAGCCTATCTTTTGTAACCCTTCCCCAAAACGGAAAATTTCCATGGGATCCCTACGATTTTGGAATGCAATTCCTTACAGCATCAGGGTTGAGGAGTTGGATATGTACCTACTTGAGTTCATTCAACGATAAAGTCTTTAATTGGCACCCCCAATATCATTCATACCTGTTCCTAAATCCCATTAGTTTTGGGGATCAGGTTCCCTACAGCATCAGGACTGAGGAGTTGGAATCCAAATTTTTTGTAGGACAGTGTCACAATATTTCTCTATCGATGAAAAAAAAAATTACGCAAATCGGTTCAGAAATCTCGGAGATATCGGTGTACATAGGCAGAAAAACACAACTCCTTTTTTGAAAGTCGGTTAAAAAGTAGCCTAGGACAGTGTCGCAATGTTTCTCTATCGATTCAAAAAAAATTACGCAAATCGGTTCAGAAATCTCGGAGATATCGGTTTACATAGGTAGAAAAACACAACTCCTCCTTTTTTGAAAGTCGGTTAAAAAAGTAGCCTATGTTACTCCCTGGTTAATTCTCTACTTGTATGTGAAAGTCCCGTCAAAATCGGTTCAGCCGTTCCGAAGATTAGCCCGTTCAAACAGACAGACAGACAGACAGACAGACAGACAGACAGACAGACAAAAATTTCAAAAACGTGTGATTTGGTTATGGTAGCGTTCAAATAACCATATGAGCTTAATATGAGGTAGTTATTTCGATATTACAGACAGACACTTCAATTTTATTTATTAGTATAGATGCTTAAAGACATTAACCGACTTTAATAATAATCCCTTTCTGAAACAAGAAACCACGCAACAAATACAAGAAATGTTACCAAAATCCATCAACAATACAATAATAGAAAAAACTTCGGATCGTCGTGATCCGAAGTATACTTAGACGTAGGTATAGCTTTTATACCTACGTCTGAAAAATACGATAATAACATTTCCACCGAGTTTCATGGAAATGTAGTAGGGGAACGGTGAGGCGGTATACATGTTTTATGAATGCACAGGCTCGCTAGACTAATCAGTGTCAATGCCAAGGATTGGATAAAAAGTCCATAACGTACGGGCTATAGAATCCATTTACAGCAAATCATGGTTGCCATATTTTCTGAAAAGTGTACAACATAGGTGTAAAAACACTTGTAAAAATAAATTATATGATCTTCTTTTTCTCTTTGGGACTATAAATCAGTAGAGAAATGAACATCAAGTCTGAAGTTTTTATTAATTTTAGTCTATGTTAGCGTACCTAGTGAGCGTACCTACTTATCTATTAATTTTACTGTTTATTTATTGTTTATTTTACTGGTGACGAATTGAAAACCTCCTCTTTTTTGGAAGTCGGTTAATAAATACGAGCATTACGGTAAATTTTTACTTATTGCATTAGGTATAAATAAACGCTTTAGTATACAATAACGGGGAGATTTTATATTACTTCCTAAAAACTACTTACTGAAAATTATCGCGTTAATAAATAATATGAAAGTGGAAAGAAAAGCAATCTAGGTAGGTTACAGTTACGCACTTCGCGTGACCCAAAGGGCGCGTGTCAATCATAACTGTGACGTGCTAAGTCCGGTATAAACTTCCTTACTTATTTACCGGAACCTGAACACATAAGCAATAAAAAAATCATACTATGCCGGTGGTAAAGCGGAAGAAATTTCAGAAGTTTTTTAGCCGGCAACGGTAGGGTAGGTAGCATTTACCTATGTGAGTGTGTGTTTATTTGCTTGTTCGTTCGTCGGTTCCCTTATAATTGTCAAACCTCTCATACTCTTTTGATAATTGAGTTACCGTTGACTTTCTTTTATTGGTTTTATTCAAAGAAGTTGTATTCTTTCTTGTTTTATTTTAGTCACATTGAGTGTCACACACGATATGACGTTATGACGAATTCAATATGGCGGATATGAAAACAACTAGGAAAAAGTATGAAAACAAAGACTGAAATGCCTAATAAAATTTTATTTGAAGTAATCTAGTTTAAGTTCTATAACTTATCTTATTTAAAGTAAAATCTTTTTGGTGAAGGAAAACATCTAGATACTATGTAACTCTACGCCAACATAGCTTAATAAGTATAAGCAAAGACTTTTGCTCAGTTAATCAAGATATACATCCAAATTAGCCTTGAATATGTAAAGTATGTATGAGTATGGATTGAAAATATTCCTTCCAAAGTATAAAAATCAAATATCATTGATCACCAAACATCAATTGAAAAATAGTTATGTGAGGGTTCGCGGGAAGGATAGTTTATCACACGTGGGAGAAATGTCATGATTATAATAAGGGGCGCGTATTTCATTCTCGATTTTATTTTCTGTGTCAAATAAATTTTTGTTTATCAAACAGACAACAGACAGATAACAGACAAACGAGAAGATCCCCTTATCACCAGAAGTGATTAATTTAACTTATGCTTAGTTGTCGTTTTAAAAATATTTTGCACTTTGACTTGCACTTGACTTTATAAACCGATTAAAATCAATTGGAAAAGATATATATACATCTTCTAAATAAATAAGTAAATTTAATAATGCACATTTTATTCAAAATAGAAAAATATATTCGCCGTAGAATTATTTGTGAATCCATTCAAGTCATGCAATGGTTATGAATAATGTTAAAACAAAATAAAATATGGAGTAATAACGTTCGAAAACCTACATTATAGACTATATTCTAACTAATACGGCAACGTGGACTATTATTTTAAATTATGAGACACAATAAATTAAATCAAAGTTAATATTTGTAGCGCAGCAATCAATTAAATAATGTTCCACATAAATTAAACCGAATGTCTGGTATAATGGTACTATTATAGCGGCCTTTACTATTTATGAAACGAAATGTGAGTTTCGTGTAGTTGGAAATGTCAGAAAGGTCCCAGACATTCCCCGTGCTGGGGCGAGGGTGCACGCGAGCCTCTACGGTGTTCTACGCTCGCTGTCGGTTATTCCAGCTATGTAGCCACTAGCCTTCTCACACCAACGACGACGAATTTGTAATTTGTACGACAGATTTGCTGAAATATATTATTTTTATCTTAAAATTCTGTAATTACATTAATTTATCATAGTAGAGAGACTATGATAAAAATGTACTAAGTAATAGTTTGTTTATATCTTCATACGCGCCTGACGCTAAAATTACTACAACTAAAATAAAATAAACCTAGAGTAATATTTGTCACAGAAAACTTTTATTGAAATGAAACTTACTAAACTTATTTAATAAAAGTAACTTATTAATTACTTTTATTAAATAAATCGATACAATAAAACCCGAGATAACCATACCTTTATCCAAATTTTAAGCAAGCCATATCGTGGACATAGTACATATACATATACATATACATACATATTATGTACCTAGTTATTATAATATAGAACTATAATATAAATATTTCAACACTCCTACTTTATTACCAGTCGATTGTAAATCTAAGGCTTTTATTTTAACGATAAAGTGAAACGACAAAACGTGACATAAGTTAATAGAAGTAGCGTGCAGAAACTTTTCTGTCATACAGACAGTTTTTTTCGACGGAAAAAACTACATTAACCAAAACAAACGAATTTAATTTATTTGTCTCTACCATACCATCAGAGCTGCCAAGCTGAAAGCTCATCAATAATAATGGAGCACGCTATTGCCGGGTGCTTTCTCTACATTCTACAAAAAATACTCACATGTTAGGAAAGTATGTCTAGAATTTTACCACCTTCAAGATAAGGCTGAAACAAACAGAATATGCAAAAACAGCGCGACCGCAACTGCACGGCAAGATGTCATATAGAGCAAGATCCCAGTGCGATCTGACATAACTTATTTTCGGAAAGATGAAACCTTAGGCTCTCAGTAGTGTCTAATTTGCTTTGAATAACTGCGTAATTGTGGAGTTCGTAACTGGGGTACTTATGGAGATATCAAGTGTGAAAGGTAACAAAAAATAAGAGTAACTTAACTTACTTTCACATAGCTGATTTATATATATATATTGTAGAATATCACTCCGAACCACTATCAACAGTATCAGACACTTTCCATGGGCCTGAACTTTTATCAGGCTCTTTAAAGCTTCACAAAAATTAAATGAACTTACTTATTTTTAGATGTCTGATTTTTAAACCCCCGACGCAAAAACGACGGGGTGTTATAAAGTTTGATGTGTCTGTGTGTTTGTGTGTGTCTGTTCCCCTGTAGCGCTCAAACGGGTGAACCGATTTGAATGCGTTTTTTTTGTTTGAAAGGTAAATTAGTCGAGAGTGTTCTTAGCTATGTTTGATGAAAATCAATCCAAGATGGCCGCCGCCACAAAATGGCGAATGTCTGGGGTTTTTTTTTAATTTTTAATTTATACTTGTTAAATATGTAACTAAGACAACTATCATAAAGTTATATTTCATCAGTCAGACAAATTGTAATGACCAAACATCCACTAATCACAAAAATTATTCAACCGTGAGTATGAGCGCGAGAGCAGTTACCTTTCACACTTGATATCTCCATAAGTACCCCAGTTACGTACTCCACAATTACGCAGTTATTCAAAGCAAATGAGATACTACTGAGAGCGTAAGGTTTCATCTTTCCGAAAATAAGTTATGTCAGATCGCACTGGGATCTTGGTCTAATACTAAAAGAGCTAGAACGCGTATACTATATTTTGTAGTACAAGGAACTGTATGAACCATGTTATCCCGTGGTGACGGCAGAAGCGTGGCTCCAACGTGCGCTTCGCAGTGTGAATATAATAAATAATTCCTTGTATTATAACTGCTTCTCGTGGACATGGGCCAAGTTTCAACAGCACATTTCATTCGATTGCACTGGCTAAGTAAAGTTGACTCAAGATAACTCTATGGGTGGCTTACTTTAATGAGCCTTTTCATTTTCTCCGTGCTTCAGCGAGCACGTTTTGCCTTGGTTATTAAAATTAATATCTGATATTCAGTCGTTCAACTTAAGAGTCGCAATCCCGTACTCAACATACGATCATTCCGCATACGATTGCCATACGGAATAGTATGCGGGAATAGGATATAAATATAATAAGAATAATCTGGGAACCCACAGCATTATTATCCCGAAAAATTCCTACCTTAATCACATAATATTAATGGAAAGGGATCCCAACCCTCAGCAATGAGGTACATATACGACGCAAAGAAAGAAATAATTTCTACACGTAGGATATACGTTGCTGTCCTGTGTTACATTTGTTTCAGGCTTAACCGTGGATATAAAATGAAAATGTGTTGTATTCTACTAGTTTAAGCAAACATTAAAGACTCACGAGGCTTCAAAATTCTAATACAGCTGTAATTATTACTATCAAGCCCTTGTTGTCAAGAGTGTTAACATTTACCGCTAATGGAGGTTTGCGAATACTGTCTTAATGGACTCACCAATGAACGGAGGGGAAGAAAATGAATGTTAATTAAAACGTTATGATTCACAGTTAAGGTTTGTGGTTCAGATTTCAGTAAATATAATAAGTCAACTTTAGCCGATATTGTGGCTAATTCTGTTGCACACAATCTCTAAACCTAAACTAAAATGACAGGTCTAAATCTATTGCTATCCTTTTCCGTAATGAGCACTGTGAAAGAGATAGCAATAAATTTAGACCTGTCATTTTAGTTTAGGTTTAGAGATTGTGTACAACAGAATTGGCCACATTGACAATTAAATATATCATAAATATTTATACAGTCTAAATAAAAATAAAAAGCAAACAAAAATTAAAACCACTAAAAACAAAACACAGTTATAATGCAAACCCTTCATACATTTGTCGTGATTGAAAATGCAAAATCTGTTTACGTACGAGTATCTACTATTTTAAAATATCATTGCAGAAAATTGCAGGTAAGGTAATGCTTATTTAATTTCAAAGAAGTGATATTATGTGCACATTATGCGCCGAGGACGTCGAACCCTTCGGATTTTACTTTCCTTTAGAATTTTTCCATTTATTACGAAACGGGGCACTTTTCTTTGGAGGTAAATAACCTTCATACTCTTTTTGTGATTTATACAGCAAATAGAAAAGTATATAAATGTATCGCGTTTTTCCATATATCGGTATGCCATACTTATATCTACATTCATTTATTTAAAACATTAAAATATATCAAAATCTAAAATAAGTAATCTAAATTAAATCTAAAACCTCTTCAATTCCACTGCAGCGAGACAAGATGTTGACAGCATTACCTTTTTGGATGGCCAAACGAATTCCTTGGGAAAAGTAGCTCTTTGATCCTCGGTACGTTTTGTGTGATATACAAATTGCATTCTTATTAAAAGAAGATTTTCCTTAACTTTCAATCATGATGCACCTAATGTTTTCCGCTATAAAGAAGCGAAAATCCAACGCGTAAACTTTTTAATTTGATATTTGCTACCTGCAATTAAATTCATAGCTAGAAGAATGGCTAGAAGTTACAAACAGAAAAATCGTCATTTGATTACAGTTTTAAGTGGGCAATAAAAAAGTTAGCCAATTTGCCATTTACATTTCTTTATAACTTCAACTCTCGATTAATAAAAAATTCTTATAATAATCTAATTAATACTACAGGAATAACAAAAATCGTGTGTGATAAAACATTTGGAGTCTATAAAGATAGTTGAGTCTTGAACTACGAGTAGATACTTAATATTATGTATTCTGTGGTTGAGTCGAGTTCATGAGTTTCATCGCCGACATCATTCGGAAAATTGTTTTATACCGATAGGAATAGTCACGTAACCATGACAATTTTTTATAACTTTGATAAGTCCTATAAGTGCTGTCTGAGATTTTTAAGAATATTAAGAATGGTGTTTGGCGTATCTTGATTAGTAAACCGGTGCACAGTAACTAGCGAAAAACAGAATTTTATCACGGCAATAAAAAATATTACGACGGTACCATATTTACTTCCACTGATGCTTTTTCTCGATTATATTTGTTTTACTGTCCCTTATTGCCTCTATAAAGGTGCTTTTATTATAACGATATATACACGCTCTGAATATGGATACGTTTTTGTGTTGCATTTTTTGTACAGTGTACATTTTTAGAAGGATTTCATAGAAATAAAATACTCTAAATATACCTATGAGTTAGAACAACGTACAATGTAACTTCCTAATAATATAATAAGTAATAATAATATAAGTTTGGACTTAATATCCATATATCGAGGTTACTGGCTAGTCGTTTTAGAAATATTAAATAATTGCTGGCGAAGCAGTAAGTTAAGATATGTACCTATATGTCCGTGAATAAGAAACATAATAATCTGCCTTTCTTATAGATTTAAAACACGCATGCCCGATAAGAATTTTCCTAAATTCAGTCCTAAGCAGCGTGTTACGAAAAAGATTTGCTGCTGAAAGGTATACAGAAACATTATTTTATTACCGCATTTACGTCAGTGATTTACCATAAAGCATTCAAATAATAAACTTCTAATAAAGAAACTGAAATTGACGTCTGAAACTAAATTGAAATTATAATCTGTCCAAACTTGTTATAGAAGCCGAAGACTCATCATACTTATTATTCTTCTTCTATAGTATACCTCCTAGCGGACGTGGGAACCATTTTATTTACTGTTATCCTGTTACCTGGAGCTAAAAACTAATCTACTTACCTAGATATTATAGAAAAAATATCCATTGAAGAAATTGGAACTAACAATATGAACGAAGATGTGATAGGAGCAAACTTCTAATATGAGGTAACTATAAAGACTAAGTCAAAGATATCCAAAAGTCAAGGAGCTGAGTTGTGGCCTGGTGTCTCGTGTCCCTAATACAGACGCGTGTCAAATGTCAATAGTTCAATGGCAGACCGCGCTGGAGTATATTGTATTTGTGTTTGCTTTGGCGTTTCCCATGGGGACAGTCTGTTCCGAGAAAATGTTTGATTGGAAACCTTGTTTGTAATACGCATATTACTTGTACGAAATATTTGAAGGTGACGAAATTCAAGTACGATAGTAATATATTCGGTAGCTTACAAAATAATAGTGACATCTAAAAAACTAATTTACACTCACAAATTGGCATCAGACATGTAATTTTTTGTGAGTTTCTTGAACATCTCTCTGATAAAGTGACACAGTATTGATTACACAATATAGTTACTCGTGCATTTTAAAATTAATATCGGAAAGCATTAATGTGACTAAGTGCTGACTGCTAACCGAATCATAAAAGTATTGAAAAGTTAACAACTTAATAGCTGAGTCTTAAATCTGCTCTTAGATGAAACTACCAAAAATTGACGCAATAACCCGGTAAAGAAGCCGCAGAACACAATTTAAAGTTTATAAATTGTAATTCCAATGAAGAATGTAAAATATTATCGATCTCGGCATCTCGGTAAATATCTAAGGCGCAAGAGCATGCTCTGTTTACAGTGGAGTAATGCTTCTTATCATTGGATTAAACATCAAACAGATTTGCTCGATAAGATAGCATAATATAAGATCACAACATCGCGTTTTAATATTGTCCCATAAGATAATTGCATATTTCTACGAGTAATTATGTATTGCGTGATCGTGTTTTAATTAACGGTACATTTTACAGCAAGAATTATTTAATTTTGCTCTCATTTCAAACATATCAATCTTTGAAGAGAATTATTTTAAGCAAATGATAAATACATGGTTACTATAATGATTAAAAATTAAACGGGATTTTTTTACAGGCAACCTTTCCTGAATAATTTTGCAGCGTAGTAAGTATCTACTGCATAGATATCACGGCCAGAATGTCACAATTTTAAATTGTGATCAAACGAGTTTTAATTTTGTATTAAAATATGTAAGTACAACTCTCAAGTTAAAGAAAGATTATGGATTTATTCTAAAAACATAAGACTGGCATTACAATTAAACGGAGAATATTATGCATTTTCTTGTAAAGGTATATTTATTATATACCTGTGTATTCAGACTTTAGCGGCCATTCAGACACTCTCTTTGAGGTTTATAAGTCCCATTTGCTGCTACATAAGATTTCACAAGTGCTAAGATTTGATTTCTTTGTTCTTTTACCTTTTTCTGTTGCAAGGCTTTTTAAGTGTTATTTTTTTTTTATTAAATAGAAAAAAACTAAATAGTACTAAAAAAGGCCACACCTAAAGTTACGGATACTCGAATTTCAACATTCAAGTCTCAAGGACGCGTATTCAGAGGATTTCACTGAAAATGCTGAATATAGAAGCAATTTTTTCGTTGCCGAATTTCCTCAAGTATTCATAATATATTCCGATAAGACTGCGATAGAATACAAAATTTGAGTGTACCAAGTGCGGGGCGAAAAGATAAAAATTCAATGCGATAGCGAAGCTTACGTAAGGCGGGCGCCGCGAACCTGTCCTCTATATTACGATTGTAAGGGCCCCCAGGAAATTCGTTGGAATCATTCATTTATTCAAAACAACCGCTTCTCGCAACATAACCGATTAAGTCTGAGTCGGTAGTTACTTTTTTCGACAAACTGATGAATTATGCACGCGCTGAAACTTTTTACTGAACACTATGTACCTATTTTCTGCGAACAGCATTAATTTCACGATAGTTTCATTTTTCATTTTATAACACTATCTTACAAAATCTCTATACATATGAATTATATTACAACATAGAAACCTCAGCACTTGCTAGGATTCGTACCGTTGTATGACTTGATTGATATCATAAATTATAATATTAAATTTTTTCCTAATAGGTATTCCTCCTTTATGCTTCTTTAAAGTACACCATTGTAGCAATAGCTGGGTAGATTCATGCCATTGGATGCCATTTGGCTGATAGAGGGGGGGGACACTTGACTCTAATAAAAATTAGCACTTCAAAACATCATATTTTACAAACGGATCTAGAAATCGAAAAATGATGTTCCCACACCCACAGTATTTTTAAAAGACCTATTCAACGATACCCCACACTATGGGTTAGACGAGAAAAAAAATATTCATCCCCACTTTACATGTGGGGGAGCTACCCTAAAAAAATTTTTTATCAAAATTTTATTTCACCACTTTGTCGGCGTGATTAATATTTATACCCATGCCAAATTACAGATTTCTAGCACTAATAGTCTCTGAGATTAACCGAGGACGGACGGACGGACGGACGGACATGGCGAAACTATAAGGGTTCCTTGTTTACTACGGAACCCTAAAAAGCATAGTTCCTTTGGATGGCCTATTTTTTGCCAAGCCTGTGGATCTCCGTTAAACTCTTAGATGACACTTTTTTCCATAGCCCCAGAGTGTACACCTCCAACAAGTATAAAAATATAGCTCCCAAGGAGGTTTTCGTATTAATGCCTCATATTAAGGCAATAGTAAGTTAGTACTTACTATTGCCTTAATATGGCAATAGTAATTAATATGGCAATTACGTAGTTATAGTCTACTACGTAAACTATAACTACGTAATAGTTTACGTAGTAGTAAGTACGTGGATGTGGGAGGCAACTAGTCTAGCACACGTAGCATCACAAACAAGCAATTATTTATAATACTGGCTTCTGCCCGCGGCTTCGCCCGCGTGAATTTCGGTTTTTTACAAATCCCGAGGGAATCGTGGATTTCCGTTTCCCATTCCCACTCCCTTTTACAACCTTTATACCTATTTTCAAAGAAGTTTGCTATAGCAATCTACCTATAGTGCAGCAGCTGTAGATAGCTATAGCAAATTTCGATGTTTTTCAAAATCTCGGGATATATGGATTTTTTCTGGATAAAAATTAAGTTAAATCAGGGCATAATCTATCTCCATTTTAAATATCCAAATCGGTTCAGTAGTAGCAGCACAGAAACTTTCGCCTTTATAATATTAGTGTGATAGTGGGATTAAATTATAGGTAAGTATAAAAAAATACAATACACCTAGATAAAGTCATAACAACTGCTGGTAACAACCAAGCTTGCTTATTCATTAGCTTGTACCACATACAGGTGTACCTGGCGCGGCGCCAAATATGAGAGGGCGCGCATTTGGCACCACCCCCCCACTTATATCGATGACCTAATAACACCATCCTGGACATTCCGTCGCGATCATCTTATGAATTCCATTTATGGACAGTTCGTGATCAACCCATTACCGGCTCACTACAGAGCACGGGTCTCCTCTCAGAGTGAGAAGGGTTTTGGCCATAGTCTACCACGCTGGCCAAGCGGATTGGCAGACTTCACACACCTTTGAGAACGTTATGGAAAACTCTCAGGCGTGCAGGTTTCCTCACGATGTTTTCCTTCACCGTTAAAGCAAGTGATATTTTTTAAATACTTAAAACGCACATAACTCCGAAAAGTTAGAGGTGCGTGCCCGGGATCGAACCCACGACCTCCGATTAGAAGTCGGTCGTCCTAACCACTAGGCTATCACAGCTTTTTGTCATCAAATCAAATCATCATCAATTGAAAAAAGTGAAATATGTTCGAAAAAATAATATGCGATAGAAAATATTAAAATAATAATAAGTAGGTATGTATATGAAGGCGGGAAGTAATCAACATCATTAACCGCCTTATGAGAAGAAAATCGTAAAAAAATTAACTATAATAGATTCTCCAAAGGACAACAATTTACAAATTTTATAAATGCAAAAGTGTTATGTCTGTATGTTACATTTTTACGGTTCAACCGGACACAGACATAGCTCGCATCCTGATGTTGGAAAAAGGATAATTTTCCTGGGAAATCGAAGAATTTCCACGGGATTTTTTAAAAACCTTAATTCACGAGCGAAGTCGTGGGCAGCAGGTACTTTAAACGTAATGATTTATAACTGAACCAATAGACAGTATAAAATGTATTTTGTACTTATATTCAGACAAACTGAATTTCTGGCGACAAGTAGAAATATGCGAGTACTTAGTCTTAAAACTGGGACATAAAAGTAGAAACACGCTGTGCCCTCTATGTAGGTTCACCGGGTCGGCGGCCCGGCTTGACAAATGTTTAGAGGAAATGACAGCCTTCCAGTAGTGCCATCGTGGCAGATGCTCCACTTTGATAAATTACCAATTTGCGACAGTTCAAATACGATAAATGTACCTATCCTTTTTTTTGGCTTCTATCAACTTGGATGCACTTTCAGACAAGAGTGCTAAAGCACATAGAGACGTGTGGCTTCCTTGCGACAATGCATATCGGTTGATATTATGGCGGTCGAGTTGATCTAACGCCAGCTGGATGGTCAACCGATTTTGGAGGATCAAATTAGAAATTTTTATTTGCTTCGTGCCTTTTAGAGCATGCTAAGCATAATAAATAATACATCTGACAAAAAAATAAAAACCTGGCTGAATTTGTTGTTGGCTCTTCTCAGAGTAGGGCGCGTTTGGAACCCTCGTAGTTTTAGGTTTAAGTTCTCATAAGTAATTATCACCATTGCCTTTACTTCAATGTACTTGTAAAACCATATGTAAAACTGACGTTTAAAGAGTGTACAGTGATAATTTTGAATAAAGTTTATATAAGTTTTTTTTAAATTATTATTTGAATTTGACGATAATCGTTAATCTTATGAGTCGAAATCTCATACCCCGTTGAGTCGTATGCGAAATAGTCCTTACCATTATGTGTTTAATGAAAAGGGGTCACCACCATCAGCAATGAAGAATACAACGCAGGGAGTGGTATAAGCATGGGCGTCTAATACTACGTAACTTTTGCTATCCAGGGTATCATTATTCCGTGTGAAAGTCATAAATAGATATCTTTTTTTTTTGTTTTGTATGTTTTACCTACTGGAGAAAAATAACCTTTGACTTTCAAATAACTAACACATTATTTTTTATTCGTATAAAATATATCGTATATTTAATTAAAAATTAAAAAATAAAATAGAGGTCTCAATTTTGAATTGGTGCGCGTTGAAGTCTTTTCTAAGAGATTATTATTTTAAGGTCAATATTTTGGTTTCTACAATCGTTTCTCATTGTAGTTTTCAATTCGAATTATATAATGGTATTAGTTTTATTTGTATTATAAACATGCTAAAATCAATGAACTAGATTTCGCCCGCGACTTCGTCCGCGTGGATTTATATGATTTTATGAACCCATTTTTTCAGGGATTAAAAGTAGCCCATGTAAACTTTCGGCTCGTTAACTATATCAATGTTCGAAATTATTGTTATTTCTAAATACTTTTGCATTTGTCATAGTATAGTAGATAATCTGGTATATACTAGCTTTTGCCCGCGGCTTCGCCCGCGTGATTTTTCGGTTTTTCACAAATCCCGAGGGATCCTGGATTTCCGGTTCCCGTTCCCACTCCTTTTTCCAACCTTTATACCTATTTTCAAGGAAGTTTCCTATAGTAATCTACCTATAGATTGTTGCAGCTGTAGATTGCTATTACAAATTTCGATTTTTTCAAAATCTCCGGGATCTGTGGATTTTTCAATATAAAAAGTAAAAGCCTATGTGTTAAGTCAGGGCATAATCTATATCTATAAATTTCAGCCAAATCGGTTCAGTAGTTGCAACGTTAAAGAGTAACCAACACACACACACAAACTTTCGTCTTTATAATATTAATATAGTGTGATAATATTAAGTTACAATAAAATACAAAGTTGTCCCTCCTTTTGCATCATAATATACATGTGAGAAACCTGATGAAATCTCGTCCGGTGAGCTATCATATCTTTGCAATTCTCTGATAAGCTATCGCTAATTTAAAATTCTTGTCACTACTCAGCCGTAGTACGTAGTGACATGACGATTACTATAATTCAATTCTAGATTTTATGGCTTTCCTCTGTGCCAAATGGGCACAATTTACTTCGCCAAACTCGCGTAGAGACGATGATTCGTATTATTTATATCGGACGATATTTATATGTATTATTTATAATGCATCTAATATGGGATCTTTCATTTTGATCTTGTCTATAGTAACCTATCTATTGATGAAAAATCAATAGATAGGTACTTAGTAATACTTATAGGTCTACCAGGCGGTTAAAATTGGATTTACGAGTCTATTCACAAAAATATAAGCAATTCACAAAAATATAGTATATATGCCTTATAACGAACAATAGTTATTTTTAATAGGTAGGTACTATAAAATATAGACTAAACTAGACTAAATCTTAAACATTAACAATTTTATAGCAGCGAGGCCTTATAACTTTTGCCTCTTTCGATGGCTAAATTAATTCTTAGGCTGAGGTGGCCGCCAGTTCTTCGACTCTTGGATTCCCCGGTAGAATCCATATCAATAACCCTTTGTGAGAGTCCTTCGAAAAGGGCTCGAGCTCCAGATCCCCAGGGGGGACCTTGGACAAATCAGACATCAAATATGAATACCTTCATCAAGGTAGCAACAATGTATATCAGCTAACATAACAAAAAATGTGACAAGAGATATTAGAGGATTACAATATTGATAGACGATGGCCAATGTGTACAATATTGGCAGGTGAGGTGAGGATGCGCCTGCACTGACACTCCGCGATAAGGCGCGATACTACGGCGCGCGGCAAAGTGGCGTGATGATGGTCAATATTTGCCCAGAGTGCTTAGTCTAAGATCGGAGCACTCGAAAACGAACTCGAAAACTATTGATCGATTTCAGAGTAAAATAGACCTAAAATGGCTTGTATTAAGGTTTGAGTTCGCCAATACATTCAGCATTCGAACACAACGAGCGCCCCAAGCAGAAATGTTGTAAAATACATATTCGAACTATGGAATTACGACTTTAAAATACGAGTATTTGAGTTCATTTTGCTAATTCACTTGTGATTCGATCAATAGTTTTCGAGTGCTCCGATCTTAGACTAAGCACTCTGATATGTTTTCGGCGAGTGACGTTGCTCGTTTGTTTAGTAGTGGTCGTCGCAAGGACGCGCCTCCTATACTTACTGTATAAGTGCAATTATAATAGAACCTCCAGAAAAATTTCGTACAAGGTTTTATATTTTTTTATTTCTACCAGTAGGTACCCGAGACATTATTGTCTAGATCAGACGATGAGCTTTATGTACCCACTGAACATACCGCTATTATATAAGTAAGCCGTGAATACTTTTCTCTCTAGAGAAAATAAATAAATATTTTACACTACTACTAATAACCAATTTAATTTACAATATAAAAGTAACAATGAAAATCAGATTTCATAAATCAATAAATACCATAGCTGTGGTTACCTATCTACTCTAGTTCTTTACATAGAATGTAATTTTTTATGTAATTTGGTAGTGAATAAAACCGTTTTTATGAGGTTTACCCTCAGTTGCCCTTCGTGTAAACCCTTAATGCTTAAATATCTAAATGATGGTAATTGCCGTGCCTCTTGGAGACAATCCCTAACTTCATAATTTTTGTGAGCAGATACTCCCCGTGCTACTCTACGTATGTACGTATGGCTATTAATTAATCATCAGTTATAGAATCTATAGTTTTCTTATAATGCTTTAGGTCCTAAAAATTCCTTATGTAACCATCAATTTGGGTTGAAACTTGGCTTAGTTGTCTCGCTTTTATAAGTAGAATAAATAAGATACACGTCTTATCGAAACGTTTTTACAATAATATCTACTGGTTTAATGCGTTTTTATTATAAAATTAAATAGAACTTTTTCAATTTTTTCAGTCACATCAGCTCTCAATTTTTCAGCTTAGCTGTTTGAGCAAATACAACTTATCTGCGAAACGTACGCACACTTATGCACTAATTAATTTAACGTGAATTCCGCTCGCCTGCCTAAAAACTACAACAACGTGATCGATATATAAATACAAGGTGCATTTTAAACGAACTTGAACCCCCGAAGGCGTTACACGGAAGGGGGGATCGCGGATAAGGCACACGTAGCGGGTATTCTTGAAAAATCGACCGAGACGTTAATTTTGAAGGAAAGGGCGAAAACGGATCAGCTGATCGGCACACCTCGGTTGTATTAAATCTCGTAAAAGCGATAGAACGTGATTTACAGGAGGCGATGAAATTACGATCAGCTGATCGGGGAAATCGTGAACTATAAAATGGGGGGTATTTTTATGCATTTTGGGGTACTCACCGGCTGCGTTCGTCAGCCACCACCAGCAGCAGCAGGCGGCCACGAGCGCCCGAGCGCCGGCCATCTCAGCGGTAGCGCATCACACGCGCTCTCGCCGGCCGCCCCGGGCGGACTGATCGGCACGCCGCGCCGCCCCGCGCGATCGATGCACGCGCGCGCCGCACGCACCCTCGCACCCCCGCCGCCGCCGCCCCGCCGCCCCGCGCACACCCCGGCACCCCCACGTTTTCCCGAGAGCCGAGTTTCCTCGGAGAGCGCGCGCGCTGCCCTCTTTCCTTCGCTCGGATCGCTGACCGCCCCTAATTGATTGGACCCGTTCATTTGCCGAATACGTTTTAGGTCACCGTCGCCGCAGAGACCCTGCGCAATATTAATTTTGTTCCAAACTTGAGTAACTTAACTTAGTTGTAAGACGTGAAACTTTAAATTCACGTGAACGATTTTCGACAAGAAAACTATATTAAGATAAGACTCTTCGCGTGAAATAATCTATATACTAATAAATAAAATTGAAGTGTCTGTCTGTAATTTCGAAATAACTACCATATATTAAGCTCATACAGTTATTTGAACTGTACCATAACCGAATCACACGTTTTTAAAATTTTTGTCTGTCTGTTTGAACGGGCTAATCTTCGGAACGGCTGAACCGATTTTGACGGGACTTTCACATACAAGTAGAGAATTTTTTTTTTTTTTTAAGACCCCGACGTAGTTGAAGTCAGCCGTTGTCCCCCGACATGGTGGTCGGAGACCTTATGTATCCTTGTTACTTTTAAGTTTCTAATTTTCTTTTATATATATTGTTTTCCTAATTTTTCATTATTACTTGTAAAAATTTGCCTATTATTTATTATATTTAACATTTATGTGTTGTGTGTGTAGTGTTGTGTTGTGGTACGTGTGTATGTAGTTATAGTATTATTAGTATGTATGTTACCTATATTATACAAGTATATACAAGTAGAGAATTAACCAGGGAGTAACATACGCTACTTTTTTAACCGACTTTCAAAAAAGGAGGAGTCGTGTTTTTTTACCTATCTATATCTATACTAATCTATACTTTACTTTTTTAATAAATAAAATTGAAGTGTCTGTCTGTAATTTCGAAATACCTACCTCATATTAAGCTCATACGGTTATTTGAACTGTACCATAACTGAATCACACGTTTTTAAAATTTTTGTCTGTCTGTCTGTCTACCTGTCTGTCTGTCTGTCTGTTTGAACGGGCTAATCTTCGGAACGGCTGAACTGATTTTGACGGGACTTTCACCTGCAAATAGAGAATTAACCAGGGAGTAACATAGGCTACTTTTTTAACCGACTTTCAAAAAGGAGGAGTTGTGTTTTTCTACCTATGTACACCGATATCTCCGAGATTTCTGAACCGATTTGCGTATATTTTTTTTAATCGATAGAGAAACATTGCGACCCTGTTCTTTAAAAAATTTGGATTCCAACTTCTCAATCCTGATGCTGTAGTGAACCTGATCCCCAAAACTAAGTAATGGGATTTAGAAACTTTCGGTTATTTAACTTGATATTGGGGGTTATATTAAAGACTTTATCGTTGTATTATTATAAACTCGAGTAGGTACATATCCAACTCCTCAACCCTGATGCTGTAAGGAATTGCATTCCGAAATCGTGGGGATCCCACGGCATTTTTTCGTTTTGGGGACGGGTTACTACAGATAGGCTACTTTTTGTTCTGGAAAACCAAAAGTTCCCACGGGACTTTTAAAAACCTAAATCCACACGGGCGAAGCCGTGGGCATCATCTAGTAAATAATAAGTAGGTACCTAGTTAGAGTTGATTCGTAATGCAGAGTTGAACTTTAAGATTGTGACTTCCAATTATCTTTTTATTAACTTTACCTAGATAGAGAATTTCGTATCAGATGATTTCATAGAAGCACATAGGTACAAGCAGAGGTACTTTACATTGACAGAGCAAAAAGTAATAACGTAAGGCTTAACATAGAGCACTTTCTTTGATGTATGGCATGGCATGATCAACCCATTACCGGCTCACTACAGAGTACGGGTCTCCTCTCAGAGTGAGAAGGGTTTTGGCCATAGTCTACCACGCTGGCCAAGCGGATTGGCAGACTTCACACACCTTTGAGAACGTTATGGAGAACTCTCAGGCATGCAGGTTTC
This sequence comes from Melanargia galathea, assembly GCA_920104075.1. NCBI lineage: Eukaryota > Metazoa > Arthropoda > Insecta > Lepidoptera > Nymphalidae > Melanargia > Melanargia galathea. The sequence continues at coordinate 5,505,800 of OV049866.1, read as the reverse complement.
CTCACGATGTTTTCCTTCACCGTTAAAGCAAGTGATATTTAAATACTTAAAACGCACATAACTCCGAAAAGTTAGAGGTGCGTGCCCGGGATCGAACCCACGACCTCCGATTAGAAGTCGGTTGCCCTAACCACTAGGCTATCACAGCACTCTTTGATGTATAAAATCAGGCAATTGCTTACAGCCAGCAGCGGTGCGCTTAGTTACTTCAAGTCTTAAGCCGTCAGTCAAGCCATTTATTCGCGTCTTTTTTCAACCACTAGAAAACCCATTCTAGCTAAACTACGAGTATACTTACCATACTATACTATGCCATGCGGCATGCTGACAAATAGGCATCACGTAGGCAGCAATACTCAGGGTTAGCGCATTAATTAATTACTAGCTTTTGCCCGCGGCTTCGCCCACGTTTTCGGTTTTTCACAAATCCCAAAATCTCCGATTCAAAATAAAAATTACGAAAACGCAGGACACATCCGCACGCATTAGCTTCCTCGTTCGAAATCACAGATTTCGAAATGGAGATTGGAGCATGCACCCTCTTCACCGCATCCGCCCGCCGCGCGGCGGCGTACGTATGGCGGGCGCAACGGGCGCGCGGCGCGGCGCGGGGAGTTCCGTGCAGCGCGAGCGTCGGCCGTCGCGCGCAGCGAAAATACCTATCAGGGCGTTTTTTAACATAGGTACTTACCAATTTCAACACAACTCCTTTTTTTGAAAGTCGGTTAAAAAAGTAGCCTATGTTACTCCTTGGTTAATCCTCTACTTGTCTGTGAAAGTCCCGTCAAAATCGGTTCAGCCGTTACGAAGATTAGCCCGTTCAAACAGACAGACAGACAGACAGAAATTTTAAAAACGTGTGATTCGGTTATGGTATCGTTCAAATAACCATAGGTATGAGCTTAATATGTGGTAGTTATTTCGAAATTACAGACTCAATTTTATTTATTAGTATAGATTATATAGGCTCTAAAATAATCTACAAACTGGCGCAGTGGTGAGCACTGTAGTCTTAGAAGTGGAAGGTCCGATTCCCGGTAGTGGCAATTTGGGATTTTATAATATTTTCTAAATTGTCTCTGGTCTGGTCTGGTGGGAGGCTTCAGCTGTGGTTAGTAATCACCCTATCGGTAAAGCCGTGCCGCCAAGCGATTTAGCGTTCCGGTACGATGTCGCGTAGAAACCGATCAGGGGTATGGGTTTACTAAAAACTGCCATACCTCTTCCAAGTTAGCCCGCTTCCACCTTAAACTGCATCGTCACTTACCATCAGGTGGATCTCAGGGCTAACTTGTGGAAGTTGTATAGATGAATAAAAAAAAACATCTTATCATGAAGCATACATGTCGTGGTTTTGTATGCACTAGGCAGCTCTAGTTTTCTTTATAATTGCACCTAACTGATTTTTAGTAGCTAGTAAGTATCGTGAGATTAAAGTAACATTCCAAATAAAATAATGATTAAATGAAGGTGAATTAGTCGAAAGTGTTTTTAGCTATGTTTGATGAAAATCGGTCCAAGATGGCCGCCGCCACAAAATGGCGGATTAATATTTTTTCACAACTTCTTCAATACGGGTATCAAATGAAAAGGCTTGGTTTGACTAGTAGAATAAGCTCTATGTAAATCCAAGATGGCCGCCACCACTCAATAGCGAATGTCGGGGTTTTATTTATTTCTAATTACTTAAATACTTGTAATTAACATGCTAGGGTTTATTAGCTTAAAAAATGTCAAAAATGTATACACTAGATCTTGACAGTTTAACACACCTCATGGAGATGCAGTCAGAATGCGCCTGCCTAGAAGAATTACACTATTCTATTATTCACTCTTGATTTATGGGTAGGCAATGGAAAAATTGGTCAAGTAAGTATAAGTCGAATCTCGCTCTAGGGTTCTGTATATATACCTAATACATAATGTACATATACATTATACAGTTATACATAATATTATATAACAAATAAACAAGTGTTAATACGATTAATGATTGAAAGGTAAAATCGGTTTACCTTAAAAGTTCATATCACCCGTTCATAGCCACCTGCTTAAAAGTTCATATCTCGGAAACCACCGAATCAATTTTGTAAAACTTAGGTAGGTAACTATAACTGTTCCCTAAGTTGAAGTAAATACTTACTTATAAATGGGTAACTAGTATTTAATCGTACACCTATTAATTCCCTTTCGCACACAAAATATTCCGAAAGTGGCTCCTAAAATACTGAATTGCACACTGATTTTTTATTCAACTAAACTTAATAATTATTAGCACTTGAATGCAATCTCACCTGATGGTAAGTGATGCAGTTTAAGATGGAAGCGGGCTAACTTGGAAGAGGTATGCATAACCCTGATAGGTTTCTACACGGCATCGTACCGGAACGGAATTAAATCGTTTAAACTTCAGCCACGGCTCCCACCAGACAAGACCAGAGACAATTTGGAAATTATAAAATCCCGAATTGCCCCTGCCGGGAATCGAACCCAGGACCTCCCACTTTACGATCACAGAGCTCCGAATTTCGGCCACGGCGGCCAATCTCAACGGAGGCGGGGCCAACTACGCAGTAGATATTATAGTGGACAGTTGTGCAATATAATACCTCCCATAGTGCACAGTTGTGCACTATAATATCCCCTATAGTGCACACTTGTGTATAAAAATTGTCATACCTCTAACAAAAAAATGTACCACCAACTTCCGGGCTGGCACCTAAGAATTTTGGAACCTGGGACCTCCCACTTATAAGACCAGAGCTCATCACTGCGCCATGTCGTAATAGTAGTAGGTAAATCGCTAAATAGATGTTATATGAACTTTTTCTGGGTGGTATAAAAAAATAACAACGAAGGCGGTCCCTTCTAACCTAACCTATCCGAGTCGGGGTGCCTCAAGTCCCGAGCTCGCTTTACTCGCTCTTGGACCCTAAGTAAAAAATAATTTAGTGTGCAAGTCAGTTTAATATTTGGTGTGCAAGTCAGTACATTTGTTGTGCTTTTAGTATTTTAGATGGGCAATTAAAAATATCCCCTTAAAAATCTCGATTTTATATTTTTTCTCATTGGTGTGTTTGTTTGTCACGTCTACTATAATACAAACATGGAACCACATTAGGTGTATAAAAATTAAGGTCCTGAGTTCACACAATAAAAAGATATGGGCAACTTTAGATTTTCACGAAAACTTGTAAGTACCAAAATTTACCTTAATTTTCAACTTTTTTTATTTTTCGGAATTTTTCCTTTACTAATGATCTTGTAAGACCTTGCTTTTGACCAAAATTGACAAATCTAGGTCAACCCGGAAGTATCCTATATTTTTTGGGTCGAAAACCTAAATGGTAGTTCCAGTTGACCTAGAATTACGAAATTTGACAAAAAGCCAGGTTTTACAGCTTATATAAAGGAAAAATTCTAAAAACAAAAAAAAGTTGGAAATTATAGGGTGTCCCCATACATACATAGTTGAGCCAATTAAGATAGACCTCTGAGTTGTATGAGCGCTCATACAATTTAGAGGCCTAGCTTAATTAGCACCTTACCTTTTAACTGCTCGTCCACACGTTGGCGAACATGCTGGCCCATGGCCCAATACGTTGGTCAACATGTAGTGCGTGAGTTTGTGCTATTTTGGTAGGTATTGGAATGATGGCCCGCAAGTTGGCGCGAGATCCATTTCGTGTCGGTACATCAAAGGGTTTGGGACAGAGTTTGGCCGCCGCGTCCACACGTTGGCGGCAAGTTCAGTTTGCTACGAGCTCTCAGAATGATCGCACGCATGCACGTCTTTTAAATTTTATATCCACGCGTCGTAACTATAGTTCCACTTTTAATTATCTGCAGTAATCTGACGTTTCCTAATGTCATTCTGTAAAATAATGTTGCCAACCATATTTCTATAGTGATGTGATACGTTCAATTCATTCAATTTGATGCACAAAAGTTTCGTTCAAAGTTACTCTTTCATTATCATCATAATTTTATTTATCTACTCTCATATCTTAAAATCCCGATTAAGAAATCAAAATGTGTCATATATTGGACTACTTTATTCACATACATCTATAATATTTAAAAAAAAAATTAAAAAAGTTCATTATAACACTACTTTGTTAGGAAATTATTGCAAAGTAATGTTATAAAATAATTTTTTCTACATTATAGTACAGGCACTGGGTTCTGGTATTTTTGAGCCATGGCGGGTGTTTAGTTTTGTTACTTACAATAATTATTATTATCCCGCTATCAAAGTTACCCTATTACTACTACTACTGCATTATACTTTATTTCATTACTGACAGGTCAGTGGGTCTACCATCAACTATAATCGCGACTCAATTAAAGACCTAAACTGAACTGAATCGCTATTTCGTACCATGAACTCTTTATCCAACCAATAGATGTCATGACGTCATGACGTCTATTATAGACGATATTATAGACGAAGCAAAAACCTAGTATAAAAATATAGAAACAAAAAGATACTTCATGGTACGAATTCAATGCATTTCATTTTAGGCACCGATATTGAATAGCATCGGAATTGGATCGTTAGATTAAAGATTGTAGTAGGCCTTCTGGTCGAGTCACGACTCTGGATTCTGGTTTTTTCAGCTATGGCGGGAAATCGTATTGTTTTTGGCGCCTATTATTTAAATTTTTAATTTATTATTTATTGTTTTTGTAACCCAAACCTTTGCAAGTGATTTTTGTTGCGCGGAAAAATGTCTAACAGTGATACTGAAGAGAATTTAACTCCACCTGACCACCGACCAACAATCTTTTGCCAGCAAAATCAAGGAAAACTCACTACAAATATTACCAAGATTTTATGGTTTGGATTTTAAGATATGAGTTTAGATAAAGTAGTGTATGAAACTCTACATAATTAGGCATTAAAACACTCGTGTAATACTATTAAAAACTCACCTGCGGCTCGTTTTTTAAACTAACACTCGTGTTTTAATAACCTTTTAAATAGTAGTTTATGAAACGGTTGCATAATATGCAACCGTAGTAAATCAATGGCTCCTACGTATAAAAGCCAAATTAACAATTTTGTCATCTTGGCTTTTTTGTGGCAAACGCATCCTATTGGTACAATTAATAATTAGAGCTTTATTTGAATAAAAAAGTAAAAAGTATAATGATTGCAGTCAAGGGCTAACTTGTAGTTGAATAAAAAAAATAGATGATGATTATGAACATAATCTGATTTTTGATTATTTTTTTTCCATCATTTTTTTAAATTTTATAAATAAAACTAGTAGCCTATGCCACTTAGAATAAGAAATAAAATTCTAACGATACCTTATTCATCAAAATTGGTTCCGGCATATAAAAGTTATGGTACAACACACAAACATACATGAACCCTGAAAACAACATACTCCTTTTTTTTCAGGCAGTCCTTTTTAAAAAGGTTCTTTATGTTTCTTTTAAATACCGATCACCGAGGTTACGCTTTTTCATGCTACTGTTGACGCTGTTAACTACTTGGCGAATATTTGTCGCCATTTTTCTTCGTTAGTCATTCGACATTTTCATTTTCACTGTCCATTTTCATTTTTACGTTCTGAGTGTATGAAATATGAATATTTCTATTTTGCCTACTGCGCGTTGTATTTGTTACCAATTGTTAAGTTTTTGTAACGTTGTGTTTGGTTTTCATTATCTATTTTTGTTAAATTTACCATTTCGTTTTGACAAAGAAATGAATGCTCAGCCAAGCACATCGCATGCTGAGGATACATTTTTACCTCCTAATAAAAAAAAACCGCGTAAGAATATAAGTACCAATGAGAAACTTTGGATTAGAAACGTTTAAAAATATGTGTTGAAGTGAAATCATCGGAATCAAACATTGAAGTTCCAAAAACCAACTCGGCTCCACTCGCTCGTCTTCGTATCGCAGCAATCCAGTGCTGTGTTCGGGTATAGGATGGATAGGAATTTAAGGAACGCATTCGAATTTTCGTGAAATTAAAAATAACTAAAAAATACATGAATTCTGGCGTAACCAATATTAAAGATATATGTATTTATATACATACTATATATACATATATATAGGTAAACTTTGTATATAAAATATAATAATTACTTAAAATATAAACTTTAATTTAAATAAAATAATTGAATGATTCAAATCAATCACTTGTACCCCATCCCTATTTTAATTTCATTAAAAAGTGACAACCCACGAAACTTCACTTTACTGCACACAATTAAAAGTCGAAGTATAGTATAATGTCCACAAAATGGCAGTGACAATGACCAATGAAGAAACTTTTTGCTTTATGCTACTAAGCCGAAAATTGTTTGTGGAACCCAAGAAATAAAATCACAAAAATAAATAAATACAATTTTCGTATACACATTCACGTAGTTGCGGTATGCTGTGAATAATTAAACCGCAGCAGCTGTTAACGTCTCAATATTCAATTTAGTAAATACGTCCGCACATTGGCCCTAACCGGAGCATACTACATTCAACGACCTTCCAACGTGTGGACGCGAACACAAACGCCTCGCCCAATACCTTCTATCATATCCGGCATCATGTTGGCCAACGTGTAGAGGTGTCTTAAGACAAACTAATGAAAAACCATAAGGGACCTTTCAGATAGACCGGCGCGGAGAGCAGAGCTTTTAATCGCATTTAAAATAGAATCTTAAGACATTGAAATAAGCTCTATTTTTACATTTTTTCTCTTTTATGATAAGAGGATGCTCGAGGATGCTCCCAATACGCTTGGTGTGAAATATTAAGAGCGGCCGCTCGGCTGCTCGTCGAGCCGGTCGGCTGCTCCATGCTCGTGCTCTTTCGCGCTCGAGCATCCGACCGGCTCCGTTCGCGTGCTCTTTCATGCTCGCGCAGCCGACCGTAGGCCGAATTGCTCGCCGTCCGGCCCAAGAGCGTACGCTCGGCTCCGAACGCATCCGCGTGTCCGTTCACACAGACCGGCGCGGAGAGCAGAGCAAATTTGAACGGCCGGTCTGTGTGAAAAATAAAATGCTCTCCGACGCTCTCCGCGCCGGTCTATCTGAACGGTCCCTAACAGATTGTACTTATACTTCTGGAGTACGGAACCCTCGGTGCGCAAGACTGACTCGCACTTGACCGGTTTATTGAATCTTGATTAGCAGGTTGCTGAACGAAATTTTTGAGTAACGACCATGTATGTCAATGTCATTATTGATATTGACCATAGAGATAATAATAATCATGAACCTATCAGAGGTGAGGATTAAACGTTATAACTTTCAATTTAACGCGTTATTTTTTTTATATTTTTAACGTTGTTAATAAATATTGAGATGATCGTTAAAATTATAACAACATCAACAGTCACTCACTAACTAGGTACTAAAGCCAAATGTTTATTTTAATGCTCTCAAATAGCCTCTTGTCATTAGTAATTATTGTTATCGTGTATGAGTTCAATGATACAATACAAGAAATAATGAGCTCTATTTTAATAGGATTAGCATTGATTATAGAATGTAGGTATAGGAAAATTAAAAACTGTTTACGATATAATACAAGGAATTGTGAGCCTTATTTTAATAGATTTAGCATTTATTATAGAATGTAGGTAGGAAAAAGTTAATTTTAACAGTATAACAAGTTACGATACAATACGAGGAAACGTGAACCTTGTTTTAGTAGTTTTATCATTTATTATAGATGTAGGTAGGAAAAAATAATTTTAACGGTTTAACAATTTACGATATAATACAAGGAAATGTGAGCCCTATTTTAAATAGATTAAGCATTTATTATACAATGTAGGTAAAAAAATAACATCAATTTTATTTTAATCAAACAATTATTAACATTCTTCAGTTGTGAGTGAATATTGTAAAAGTTATATCTAATACTTTAATGGAAGTTAAGTTAAAAAGTTTAGTTAAATAAGATTGTTTTATCGATTTCAAATACCTGAATGTAAATTAATAGTAGTGTGAACTAATAAACTTTAGTTGTGAATTTTAAATATCTGTCAACCTCTACCTATGAGTTATAATTTTAACTTTTAATTTAACATGTTAATTATTTTTAACATTAACGTTTTAACTACTAATCTTTTTTAACATTTAATCACACCTTTAGAACCTATAGAAGAGGACTTGGCATAATGTCCTATAGAAAATAGTGGATCGGAAAATAGCTTAAGCTTATCAAAATTTTCATAAGTGTGTAAGAGACAACACTACATTTTTAAACATAACAATAAAACAGATCGTGGCAGAAATTTTATTGAGATGGCCTTAATATGGCCTCCCTAAAATGTATACATGAACACTCACACACGCACAACTTGAGACATCACAATGAACACGCGCCATTTTATGTTACAGGATTGTGCGTGTGTGAGTGTATTTTTGGCACGTTTTTAAGGTAGGTATGCCTACTCTACTTATTATTATTATCTCTATGATAATAATTGATATTAATAAGTTCATGATATTGACATTTAACGTTTGTTGTCCTGTCAATGTCAAAGTGTTCAAAAGACAAAAAGTGTTTTATTTTTATTTTATTTCAACAACAATATTAATTTAAACGCGAAAACCATGTTCAGTAATAAAAAGTGATAATTTAAAAATTGCATGAATCAATTTATTGCAGTAACGGCACAGTAATACTATCTAAATAGTATTTAGGTACAAATTACCATCAAATTAACACAATGAAATTAAAACATGGTTACTACGACATTTTTGTCCGAACTTGTGCTAAATACCCATCGAAAATTGCTATGAGAAATTATGACGACGGCGTGTACAAGAATTACTCGTATTCTGAACTGTACGGCGTATGTGAATATATTTCGCAAAACCTGCAACAGTTGGTTTGCGGCAAAGGCATCATTGGTTTAGTTTCGGAGAGAAATATTATTATACCATGTGTTATTGCTGCGTAAGTCCTTCTTTTTTTTCTTGAATGCAGAATTGCCGGTGACTGTATGATACCGATCGCAAACAAGCTTTTGTGATCACCCCTATCTAAATGCCAACACTTGTTGTAAGGTGCAGCAGCACTTTCTTAATTAGGCTGATTTATCTCTCTAAGCCCTCATACGCATTAGCGGTTGCGGTAGCAGGCGGTTGGACCGCTTGAAGTCTGACAACAGCGTTCAGTCTTATCATAAACGAAGAATTAGTAGATATTTTCCAAAAATATCTACTAATTCTTTCCATTGTTTTCATTTTAGGTCTCTGTTTTTATAATCTGCTGCTTCACAATTCCATATTGCTTATTTTCTTTGTTGACAACACACCTGCGGCACGCCGCGAACCGAACCGCCTAGTGCGTACAGGCAACATGGCGGCCAGCCGCGAAGCGGGCCGCTGCCTCCCAGTCAACCGCCGCGGTTGGAATTTCGTCGCGGTGTAGTGCGTACAAAATGAGCGGTTGCATATAAAAATACAAAAGCGGCTGGCCGCGCCGCAACCGCAACCGCTAATGCGTACGAGCGCTTACTATTACTATTAAAATAACATATTATTACACCATACAATATTAATTTTCTTGTTATAGTGTTGAGTCTATCAATAATTGAGACAACATGAAAACTAAGTACAAAAGTAGATAAATAATTTCAAATGTTACTTAACATTTGAAAGTATTTATTTAATGTTTTTGTTCCCCACCTTCACTTGAATATCTGCAAATATTTCAATATGGTGCCATATAGGGGGGTGTTAGACTATCAGTATTATCACGCGATCCGTGATCCAATTATTGATGGTTAGGCCGGTTTTTTGCGTTAATACTGATGGATTTCCGGATACTTGATAGTGTAACAGGCCCCATTAATTAATCAAGAGTTACAGTGAGGACATAGACAGAAGCCAGATTAATCATAATCACACATATTAGATGATTGATATTACTAATGTAAAATTAAAAACAAATTACAAAATTTTATGCTACTTTCAGTTGGCTATTTTGTTTTTATTTAAGTCCTATTATTTTTTTCAGGGCTCACAAGTGCAGTACAAGTTTCATGTTTTTAGACCCATCACAAGATATCCAGGCTATTACCACCCAAATCGCTTGTAGGGTTCTGGTTACAATCAAAGAATTTGAAAAAGATGCTTCATCAGAGCTGTTTGGTAAAAAGCCGAACAAAAGTGTCATTGTTTTCAACATGATGGTTAACTTTTATGATTTACAACAGAGCAGCAGTCAGCACACCTATAGACATGTCCCAGAGCATTCCTACATAGCGATGACGTCGGGCAGCACTGGAGAACCAAAGCATATCCAAGTGCCAGTTCAGTGTCTTCAACCAAACATAGATGATCTCACTAAAATGTTCGAAATTTCCCCTCAAGACGTCATATACTTCTCTACACCGTTAACTTTTGATCCTTCAATGATTGAAATACTTCTCGCATGCATGAATGGAGCCTCACTACTCATAGCACCTGAGAAAACAGATATACTATTCCCAGAGAATAAAGAAAATTCTGTCACATTTTGGCAAACAACCCCATCAAAATTCTTCCAGTATTCAAATGCAGACATTAAGAATAAAATCCTCAGTGCTAACTCAACCCTTAAAACGTTAGCTCTGGGTGGTGAACCTTTGAATGGTGTGAAGAGATTAAAAGAACTAAAAGATGTTATGAATAAGACAAGAATATTTACATTATATGGTGTGACTGAGATGTCATGCTGGGCTTGCGTCGCTGAGCTGGATCTCAGTAAAATACTGAATGACAGGGAAATACCACTTGGTGATTGTCTCTCTGAAACCCAAATAGTGGTGGAACCGACCAACCATCAAGAGAAGGACACTGGAAAAATCATCCTAAGTATGTAAGCAGTTTGCATACTTTGGCACAGAACATATTTTGTTCTGTTATATTGCTTTCAGTCATCTGACTATGAACAGATGTGATGTGATCTGACAGAACTTAAAACAAGCTAGTTCAAGATAATAACTTACTAAGAAGATAATAAGTAACAAAGTCTTGACTCTTGGTACATGATTATTATATTATGTATTTTAATTTTTCTTGTTATTTATTTTAATTTTTTTACAGTAAGCAAAACAAGAAAATGTATTGTCCTAAACAAATCTAGTGGCTCAATAGAAGAGAATTCATTAAAATTTATTGACACAGGAGACATTGGTGAAGTAAGAAATGGCACTATTTATTACAGAGGAAGAAAGGATGATATTATTAAAAGATTTGGTCACAAAGTTAACTTACAACTGATAGAAACTACAGTAATGCAGTGTCCGCAAGTTAAAACATGCTCTTGTCTTTGGCTTCCAAAGCCTATGCTGTTAGTGGTATATTTTTCTTCAGAAAGTCTCAGCAGTCAGGAACTTTCGGACTTCCTCAAATGTAAACTCGACGACAAGCACTGGCCAGACAGAACTATCAAAGTAGACAATTTACCAACAAACCGACACGGCAAACTCTCCAAAAGAATGCTCTCACAATTGTTTGAGAAGTCTTTACAAATGCCGAAAACATTGGATTCTTTAAGATTAATGTTTTTGAAGGAACTTAAAGCTACACTAGGTGTGAACTTAATATATGAAGATATTAAGAACAAGGACTTTTTTGCTGTCGGCGGCACATCATTTCTTGCTGTGTCTATGTGCAATAAGCTATCTGTAATATACCCTCAATTTGGGAAGTTCATTCTACCTTTTCTGGTTACTCAGAGCAAAACTATTGATGAAATCTTACAATTGGCTCTCCAGGAACTGGGCACAGAGGCAAAGAAGTCTAAAAAACGTTTAAAAAGGCCCAGATCACATACAGAGAGTTTTATATCAACTCAGTCTATTAAGAAAGTTGTAAGTTGTAAGAAAGTTGGGAATCGTGACAATCAGTCTCCTGTGGAATATATTGTAATTTGGTCATATGACACGGGCAAATGTGTTGATGCATCTCCCACCTTGTATAAACATAAATTGTGAGTACATAATGTTGCTAATTGATTATAAATATACAATATAGTAATATGTCAGAAAATGTATACATCAGACATCCTCTGGCGAATATCACGTGAGTGCAGCCATATATACTATGTGGTTATAATGGATATCACTGGTGATAGTTTAAATGCTGAAAATGTGCTAATTGAGATGTACACGAAAGACTAAAAATAGCGCTGACATACTCATATTCACAATGTTCCCAGCGGAAAGGGATAGCAAAGGTTTTTCATATGTATTTGTAAAATATCTGTTAAATCTATTTTCTCTTACTATTATGAAATTTTGCCTAAAGTAATATTTTATCTGTATATCTGGTTGTGCGTGCATCATGCAACATCTAGGTACTACAGTATTAGGGAAATCCCTTAGAAGAATTTTAAAAAACTAAATTAGTTCTCCCGTTTCAGGAACCTATATGTAACAGTGGGTAGTCACTCAGGAGTAATTGTAATCATGGACGCGATAACCGGCCTAACTGTAGGAGTGATCAAAGTGAATTCGCGGGTCGAAGCTGCAGTTTGCTGCTCCAACGAGGCGCCGCTATCCACGCCTTGCGGCATGGTGGGCACCTACGATGGAACCCTAGTTTGTTTCACCCTAGAAACTGGCAGAGAGATGTGGAGAATCAATATAGGATCGATGATTAAGAGCAAAGGAACATGCTGCAAGGGATTGCTTTATATTGCGTCGTATGATGGAGATATACGATGTATCGATGTTTTGGTATGTACCTACATAGTATAATTAGTATACCTAGTACAGGCATGATGATTTTTTTCGGCAGAGTATAATTTTTTATGTCAGCCTGACTTCTTTGACTGGCCCATTGGCGCGGTTGGCAGTGACCCTGCCTGCCTCTCTGGGGTCGCGGGTTCGATTCCCGCCCCGAGTCTGGGTGTATTTATGTAAGTATATAAATATGTATTATGTAAGTATGTAAGTATTTATACATTTATTAATATATATTATATATTATATATGTATATGTAATATATGTAAATATGTATATCAGTCGGTTGTTACCTATAACACAGGCATTAAGTTGCCTACTCTAGGAACAGCCGACCGTGTGTGTATGTGTGTATATTTATTTATTTATTTTATTTATAAAGGCATTTGCATTGGTGCCGTGCCGTCATAAGCCGTCTGCCGACATGACGTGACGGTTTATGATAGTCCCTACAAGTCCTTTGTCGAGCTGTGGACGTCTATCGGTTGACGACGACAAACACTGCAAGATACAACATATCAGAACTTTTAAAACTGAAGGCAGTGGCTCCCAAGTATAATAATACCTAGTAACTAACACCAGCTAATTTTTGAGCTCCATTGGTCAAAGAATTCCAACCGCGACAGATTCGAAACCTACTGGATCTACATTTTTATAAAATTATATATATAATACTTAAGTAGGTACTTAGCTGTTGCTGGAGTTACATTCTACAAGTGAAATATGCTGACCTGTCTGTATTAGGTACCTTATTATTCCTAGTCTGAAAAAAATTAATAGATTACAGAACTCTAATTAAATGAATCAAAATAGAATAGGTACTTACTTTATAACCTACCTAATTACTATCAACAAAAACTATTTTTCAATAGACTTATTTCTTAATATCCATTGCGGTAGCAGTGTTCCGACCTTGACAATCCGAGCGTGACGTAGTTTCTGAAAATGTTTATTTCATTAAACTAGGTATGTACTCGTTCATTATATATATAAAGCTACTTGAAGTTACGTATTGATCACCTCTCCTGAACAATTTTGTATGGGACTTTTTCACCATACTTTCCGTGTGTGTAGAATTCAAAAAATTTAGGTCTACAAAATTATAGAGAGAGCTGGACGTGGAAAACTGACTAGAGTACCCTAAGGGATCTCGAAAACTATCAGTCGGAGAGGTACTATCCCCAAACAAAAAATGTTCAAAACCTTGGGCAATTGGGTGAACCGGTGAAAAAAATATGGGCACCAAACAAAAAAAAATTTCGTCTCCATACAAAAATTTCTTAATTTTCAAGAGGCTCTCCAGAACAATTTTGTATGTAACTTTTTTCCCCTCACTATTTATGTGCGTAGAACTTATGGGTCTTCCTTCAGGAAAATTATGAAACGTCATGAACGTGGAAAATTTACCAGAGTACCCCAACGGCTCTCAAAAACTATCAATCATAGAGGCATGGTTCTGAAACTGAAAATGTTCAAGACCTTGGGCCCTTTGGTGAGCCAGTAAAAAAAAGATAGGTACCAAACAAAAAAAAATTTCGTGTCCATACAAATTTTTTTTTAAATTTTCAAAAGGCTCTCCAGAACATTTTTGTATTGAACTTTTTCCTCTTACTATTTATATACGTAGAACTTATGGGTCTTCCTTCAGGAAAATTATGAAACTTCATGAATATGGAAAATTTATCAGGGTACCTCATGGGTCCTCTAAAACTACCAGTCATACAGGCATGGTCCCAAACAAATGTTATTAAGGACCTTGGGCCATTGGGTGAACCGGTAAAAAAAAGATGGCCACCGAACAAAAAAATTTTTTCTCCATACAAATTTTTTGGGTTCTTTACAAGAGGCTCTCCTGGACATTTTTGTATGAAACTTTTTCCCCCCACTACACGTATACATAAAACTTAAAGGTTTTTTTCACAAAAAATACAAAACGTAGTGAATGTGGAAAAATTACCAGGGTACCTCATGGGTCCTCTAAAACTACCAGTTATACAGGAATGGTCCCAAACAAATGTTGTTAAAGACCTTGGGCAATTTGGTGAACCGGCAAAAAAAAGATGGCCGCTACCCAAAATTTTTTTTTTGAATTTTCAAAAGGCTCTCCTGAACATTTTTGTATGGAACTTTTTTCTTATCACTATTTATATGCGTAGAACTTATGGGTCTTCCTTCAGGAAAAATATGAAACGTCATGAATGTGGAAAATTTACCAGAGTACCCCAAAGGCTCTCAAAAACTATCAGTCATAGAGACATGGTCCTGAAACTGAAAATGTTCAAAACCTTGGGCCCTTTGGTGAGCCAGTAAAAAAAAGATAGGCACCGAACAAAAAAAAATTTCGCGTCCATACAAATTTTTTTTTTTAATTTTCAAGAGGCTCTCCAGAACATTTTTGTATAGAACTTTTTTTACCTCACTAAACGCATGCATAGAGCTCATAAATGTCCTTTCAGGAAAAATACGAAACGTTATGAATGTGGAATATTTACCAGAGTACCTCATGGGTCCTCCAAAACTACCAGTCATACAGACATGGTCCCAAACAAATGTTATTAAGGACCTTGGGCCATTGGGTGAACCGGTAAAAAAAAGATGGCCGCCGAACAAAAAAAAATTTTCTCCATACAAATTTTTTGGGTTCTTTTCAAGAGGCTCTCCAGAACAATTTTGTAT
This sequence comes from Melanargia galathea, assembly GCA_920104075.1. Lineage (NCBI taxonomy): Eukaryota > Metazoa > Arthropoda > Insecta > Lepidoptera > Nymphalidae > Melanargia > Melanargia galathea. Next base: position 5,490,413 of record OV049866.1, on the reverse strand, counting down.
GGAACTTTTTTCCTTTCACTATTTATGTGCGTAGAACTTATGGGTCTTCCTTCAGGAAAATTATTAAACGTCATGAATGTGGAAATTTTACCAGAGTACCCCATGGGTCCTCCAAAACTACCAATCATACAGACATGGTCCCAAACAAATGTTATTAAAGACCTTGGGCCATTGGATAAACCGGTAAAAAAAAGATGGCCGCCGAACAAAAAAAAATTCTCTTCATACAAATTTTTTGGGTTCTTTTCAAGAGGCTCTCCAGAACAATTTTGTATGGAACTTTTTCCCTTCACTATTTATGTGCGCAGAACTTATGGGTCTTCCTTCAGGAAAATTATGAAACGTCATGAATGTGGAAAATTTACCAGAGTACCTCATGGGTCCTCCAAAACTGCCAGTCATACAGACATGGTCCCAAATAAATGTTATTAAAAACCTTGGGCCATTGGGTGAACCGGTTAAAAAAAGATAGCTACTGAACAAACAAAATTCGAGTCCATACAAAATTTCTTTTTAATTTTCAAGTGGCTCTCTAGAACATTTTTGTATAGATCCTTTTTTTTCCACTAAACGCATGCATAGAACTGATTAGTGTCCTTTCAGAAAAGATACGAAACGTGATACCAATATTTCTTTCTATCTTTCAAGAGACTCTCCAGAATATTCTGGTATTTGGTATGGCCTCCCATTTCTTTATTTTACGAATATTGAAGAGACTACAAGGCACGCGAGCTGCTTGCAGCTCGCGCACCGAGCGCAACACTAGTTTATATGTATAGCTAGACCTATAACATAATTTAGAAGGTATGAATTAGTTTCAGTTTTCATGTTCTTTGCTTCTGAAAAGTTTCAATATCAATCAATTTTACATGTATCTAAATACCTACCTATTTGGAAGTGAGGTACATACTTACTTACTAATGAAAATGATTTACAACTTAAAACTAAAGTTACGAGGGTTCCATACGCGCCCTGGTCTGAGAAGAGCACCCAACAAACTCAGCCAGTTGTAGAAACTATTTTTACGCGATTTCACCTAATATTATTTCTATTATTGCAGACAGGTGAAATCAAACACATCATCAAAGTGGCGGAACAAGCTATATCGGCGGACTTGGTGCTCGCCAAAGACGAGTACATTCTCTTAGGCACACTATCTGGCGTATGCGCCGGTCTACACACCGAGACCAAAACTGTGGCGTGGCGTGGTACATTGACCAGTCCAGTGTTCGCTAGCCCAGTGCTGTATGATAATGATAAATATGTGGTCTTCGCTGAAGTTAACGGGGAAATACATTGTAGGACTGTGGAGAAAGGGATCAGGGTATGGAGATATTCATTCGATTCTTTTTATTATTTTAGTACTTTTTTTGTCAAAATTATTGAGGTAAAAAAATTTCGTTGCTGTAAGAATGTTTTCGCATAGAATTCTAATACAAAACACAAATCAGTAATGGTATGATTTATTCCATTTTTCAACAAATTTCATTCTGGCAAATCTAACTGCTTGAGTGTTTACACAACTGCCCAAAAAAATTCAGGGTTCATGTACTTATGTGAGTTTCTTTATTCCACCATAACTTCTAAATGCCTGAATAGATTTGGATGTTTTGTTGGAATCCTTATATCTATATCATCCCTAGTGACACTGGCTATTGTTTTTTACTTTTTAGTTTGTTCCATCGCAAGGCAGTTGTGTTATTATTTAACAAGCGGACACCCGCGACTTCGTTCGCGTGGATATTAGTTTTTAAAAATCCCGTGAGAATAATTTTGTTTTTCCTAAGCTCCTTTGAGCTCATACCTTGCTAAAAACTGTTAAAAGTTCACTGGCGGATGTTTAGATATGATCAAAATGTAAACATCCGCCAGTGAAAGTCCCATCAAAATCGGTCCAGCCTTTCAGAGATTAGCCAGTAATCTTTAAAGTATTTCCTTTCTAACAAAGAAAGAATGTATGAAATCGGACCACCCGTTAACGAATTATAGTTAAGTACACATTTTGACTTTCATCCCCTCTCCCAAGGGAACCGTACTGAATTTCGAGATAAAAAGTATCCTATATGTTACTCCGTAGTATGAACTTAAATCATGCCGAGTTTCATTTCAATCCATTCAGTTGTTTTTACGTGATGCGCGCACAAACATGCAGACAAACAGATAAACAGACAAAAATTTCAAAAATAGCTTTTTAGGGTTCCGTAGTAAACAAGGAACCCTTATAGTTTCGCCATGTCCGTCCGTCTGTCTGTCCGTCCGTCCTCGGTTAATCTCAGAGACTATTAGTGCTAGAAATCTGTAATTAGGCATGAGTATAAATATTAATCACGCCGACAAAGTGGTGAAATAAAATTTTGATAAATATTTTTTTTTAGGGTAGCTCCCCTACATGTAAAGTGGGAATGAATATTTTTTTTCTCGTCTTCCCCATAGTGTGGGGTATCGTTGAATAGGTCTTTTAAAAATACTGTGGGTGTGGGAACATCATTTTTCGATTTCTAGATCCGTTTGTAAAATATGATGTTTTAAAGTGCAAATTTTTATTAGAGTCAAGTGTCCCCCCCCCTCTATCAGCCAAATGGCAGTATATAGGAACTTGAAAAAATTTACAGCAGTAGGGTATATAATCAATTTTAAAGGAAAACTATCACGGCTAAGTAGGGTTCACAGGTTAAGGAGTTATATCTGTTTTTCGAGGATTGTGACTACGGAACCCTACACTGCGCGTGGCCCGCCACGCACTTGGCCGGTTTTTTACGTTCTATTACTTATCCCTAACATCCCCCAGTTATTATTTTTCAAAAATCTTCAATGTACAGATACGGCAATTCTACGATTTTATTATATTATGTATAGATTGTAGCTTTTTGTACTCTATGAATTCTATTTTCAGATTTGGAAATACCAGGGAGCAAAAGGAAACATATACTCATCAATGTTCATCAAAGAGATAAACAAATTGAAGTGGCAAATGGTGTTTGGATGCCACGACAACAAAGTGTATAGCATCACTATAAAGAACTACCAACCAATGCTGCACTGGAAGGCACAACTCACAGCTCCTATATACTCCACGCCAAGAAGCTTAGATGACAAATTGATAGTAGCAGCATCTATTAATGGGATACTTTGCATCCTTGACTCTGAGACTGGGACTATAATTTCAGAGTATACTCTTCCTAATGAAACATTTTCAACTCCCGCTGTATATGGTGATTATATTTTTATTGGATGCAGAAATGATCATCTGTATGCTTTGAAATACATTTTAAATGTAAAAAATTAATAACAGATCACGCTAAATATATCCATTCCCTGTATATATTTTTAAGTGAATTAGTTACATTCAGTTAAATCTTTATTGGATAGAACTAAGGTTTAGTACAAAAATGTAAATTCCACTAGTCATTTTCAATAAGAATAAAGTATTAATAACTGAGAATTGTTTGATTTATATCCAGTAGGTCCTAAATAATAATATACATGTCATTCCTATTGCAACTTTTTCATTCTGACTGCTGAGCCAATCTTGATTTAATTTGACACAGAGTTTGCCTTAATCCTGAAGGCTGTTGAAGGCTTTTTATTTCATAAAATATCCTAGTCATACAAGAAAACAAAAAATAAATAAAAAAATGATTCCACATTATCAAAGTTGTGGACATTATTAGCTAGTTTTGAGGGTTCCGTACCTCAAAAGGTAAAACAAGTATAAATTAAAAATTTAAAAAACCCCCGACATTCGCCATTTTGTGTTGGCGGCCGCCGGCCATCTTAGATTTACATGGTGATAGTCTACTAGTCAAGCCCTTTCATTTGATACCCATATTAAGGGAGTTGTGAAAAAATATGTAATCCGCCATTTTGTAGCGGCGGCCATCTTGGATCGATTTTCATCAAACATAGCTAACAACACTCGACTAATTCAGCTTTCAAACGTTAAAAACCGCATTCAAATCGATCCACCCGTTTGAGCGCTACAGGGTAACACATAGATAATACACTAATACTATGGGTAACAGACTGACAGTTGACACACACACACAGATACGTCAAACTTATAACACCCCGTCTTTTTTGCGTCGGGGGTTAAAAAGGAACCCTTATAAGATCACTTTCTTGTCCGTCTGTCCGTTCGTGTCACCACCGATTTTCTCAGGAACGGGTGGACCTAGCAAGTTGAAATTTATACCAGATACTAAGGTCTATGGTCCCTATTAGGTGTATAAAAATTAAGGTCCTGAGTCCACACAATAAAAAGATATGGGCAAATTTAGATTTTCACGATAACTTGTAAGGACCAAAATTTATTTATATTTTATTAATACGGATTTTTTCCTTTACTTGATCTGTAAGACCTTGCTTTTGACCAAAATTGACAAATCTAGGTCAACCGGAAGTACTCTATAGGTTTTGGGTGACGACCTCCCTGGCGCAGTGGAGTGCGCTGTGGTCTTATAAATGGGAGGTCCTGGGTTCGATTCCCGGCAGGGGCGATTTGAAATTTTATAATTTCTAAATTGTCTCTGGTCTGGTCTGGTGGGAGGCTTAAGCCGTGGCTGGTTACCACCCTACCGGCAAAGCCGTGCCGCCAAGCGATTAAGCGTTCCGGTACGATGCCGTGTAGAAACCGATCAGGGGTATGCATACCTCTTCCAAGTTAGCCCACTTCCATCTTAGACTGCATCATCACTTACCATCAGGTGAGATTGCAGTCAAGGGCTAACTTGTAGTTGAATAAAAAAAAAAAAAAAAAAAAAAAAAAGGGTCGAAAACCTAAATGGTAGTTCCAGTTGACCTAGAAATAGAATTACGAAATTTGGCAAAAAGCCAGGTCTTACAGCACAAATAAAGGAAAAATTCCAAAAACTAAAAAAGTTGGAAATTAAAATAGTTGCGCCAATTAAGATAGACCTCTGAATTTACCTTTTAAAACAAAGTAATGAAAAAACCGGCCAAGTGCGTGGCGGGCCACTCGCAGTGTAGGGTTCCGTAGTCACAATCCTCGAAAAACAGATATAACTCCTTAAACTAGGGAAGAAGAAACCAAAAGGTAGAAAATCAAATGCTTATTATTGTAATGTAACTTTATTCATGATCTTACACAGAACATTAAGGTGTATAATGAGCATTCATATTATATTGACATGTTATTAATGTGATATTGATCCAACACGAAACAGTACCTCAATGGAATGCATGTTTTAATGCACAGCTATACATATACCACTTGACTTGTGCCAATCATTGTAGGTATTTCATACATCTTAAATTATATGTAAAAAGCATCCTTAATACACAAATAATTCCTATAAATAACTATAATTCCTTACATTTTTGAATATTTTTAGTAAAAATAAAAAATATCTGAAGTGAATGCGAGCTAGCAGCTCAAATGTCTACAGAAATGCAACAAAGCTCTCATAAATTTTCCCCCAATCCCTAATCAACAGTTTATTCCTTTAGCATTGAGTGTATAAACAAATATTAAAATTAACAAGCAATATACATTAATGGGACAATATTTACTGCTCCTCTTCACCCAATTCCAGTTTCACTTTAGAGAAGTCAAATTCTTCACCCGTACCTCGCTTGTAAATCTTGAGGACATCTAAGCAAGTGGTCTCAAAGTGAGAGGTTGCATCGTATGACTCGGAAATGAAAATTTGGCTTTGGCTACCGTCATCAGTAGGCTCGTAATAGTCTGATACTGAAACAAACTTCTGCCTGATTGATCCCAAGAGATCTAAACCAGGTTTAATCTCAGATTCAGGGTCATTGGTCTCCACAGTAGTAGATACCATGGCAATGAACCAGCCCTTGGCGGCAACCTGGTGGGTGTATGACACCAGGGATACATAAATATCAGAATTCCTGCCCACTTGCTTTTGAGGGATGATGATTTGAGTGGACAAAGCATCTTTTGTGTTGTTAATTGGGTGATCTAGCAAACAAATGCATCTGATGACCCGACCACGCTTCATTACTCTTTCTGGAACGTAGCTGGGGTCGCAGTATACTTGTTTGCACTTCGCCACCTCATTTCCAGAGCGCACACCGACCACCCTGCCTCCCTCGCCCAGAACTATTTCATCAATAGGCTTGTCTAACATGTAAGTTCCTCCGTAGATTGCAGAGAGACGTGCAAAGCCTTGAGGTAGCTCTCCCAAACCATACATTGGATACAGATAGGGTGACTTTCCATACCGAGCGAGAGAATCCGAATACAACTTAATACGGGTAATAGTTTGAATAGCCGGCTGCTGCAGGTAGCTATCGTCCAAATAAAGAGCCAAAGCGTGCCCTGTAAAGTCTTGGGTGTTTTTGTCAAGTCCGAATTTATCATACAAAGACTGCATATTTGCAGTGCTGGGGTCGAAATCCTTCCAAGTTTTCGTGTCCTCCTCTTGGAAATCTTGTACGTAGATCAAGAAGTTTCGGAAACGCCTCTTTTCGAACATACCCATCAAATCGGACGCCAGCGCTTCTTTCTGGTCGACGGGCACTTTTGAGATCTTCCCGCCTTTGTACACATAGCTGCCTTCGACGGACTTGAACTCCAGGTACCGGGTGACGCCCGTATGGATCAGAAGTTTGACTAGAAGACCATTCGCCATCAAAAACTTTGGTATCAAATCGACATTCCAGTCGCGACCTCGACCATATGTTTCATCCGGAGCCGGTGCATTGAACTTTGCAAACAATTCTTCTAACGGGGTAATTGACGCAGATTCACCGCCGTAATACTTATTCCGATCAATGTGTAGAACTTTTTTGCCGGACACGGATAGCATACCGCTGAGGATGCACTCCTTTAGACCGGTTCCCAGAACGATTGCATCGTATTCTTCATCCATGCTGATGAAAGATCACCCAATTAAATTATTTTATGAATAGAAAATACACGAGTAACTGAGAGATAAATGTCAAAATGTCGGAAATTTACAAAACTCGAACGAATATGTCGGCCGGCGATGACGTCGACGAGTTAATTTTATAGTACCAACATTATGAAAATAAACAAAAGTTCCATAAACAAAGCTTTTGTTTTTCTTTTGAAATTAAACCAAGACTAAGACAAAGTATCAGTCTTCTTCTTGATAATTGTTTACTCAAAATATAGAATTTAATTAAACAAGCTTCTTGGACTCAAAAGATCGCACAAACTTATTGTCCTGGAGGGTATAGATCGACCAGAATCTCATCAAAATTGGGAAATTAAATTTACAAAATTTGATTAATTAGTTTAAATTAGGAAATAAAATTTTGTAGTAAGCAACACTAGGGTAACTCGGCTGCCCTAGTGACAAACAAATTATTACATTCAGAACACCTTACCTGGGATCGTTTCATGAAACGAAAAATCAAGCAACTGCATTTTAAATACAAAAACAAAGTAATCAACATCAAATTACTTTGTTTTTGTGTTGTGCTTGTTGTTTACTTGGTTTTGCATTTATATTCCGGGTTAGTCTGTGCAGTTACTTTGTTTGGGCAATTCAAATTTCAGTAAACGGTTCAAGTTATTTGAAATATTAAACTGTGGTAAAAAACTAATCGACATAAAACTTTTGTTAATGCAAAAAAGTCAATTTCATAAAAAATGACAGTTACTTTGTTTATCGCTAGGGCAGCCGTAGTGTTGCTAACTTTGGAATTTCATTTCTGTATTTTTCATGATCAATCATCAACGGGCAATTCTAATTTTATCAATGAAACTCAGATCAATGCAACGTCACAAATTAAACGTCAACTTGAATTTGTCAATTTGATATACTATGTCAGTGTCAGAAAGGTATCGAAGATTGTAGACGTCAGTCGGTCGGTCAACTTTGCTTGTTTTTGAGTTCGTGTTGTGCACACTTCGTGATTGAATGTTTTCTTCGTGGCGTTCAAATATTAACTACTCTAAATTTGTTTTTATTTTCGCTCGTTAAAATATGCGCATTGTTCTATGGCTTCTAAATTGTCCAATGCTTTTTGTGTACATCCAAAACAAGAAGACAAGTGGTGTGTAACAAAGTGAACAGATGATTTCAAACCATATGCTTCGACTTCACGACACATTCTCTTTAATTTTATCGAGAGCAACAAAATATACGGTCGGCCGCACCATATACCGCGATTTTAAATGAGAGGCAAAAGCGAACCGAACGTCCTTCAGATGAGTAAAAATGTCAACAGAAGGAAGCGGAGAGTCTCCTGCGGCCGTGCCGAGTTTGCCGGGCGCACCAGAACAAACTTATCTTTTTCCAAAATCGAAAGGCCACTCGAGATCGGTAAGTCATGGAGGAATGCCCATGCTGGGGAACACCAGCGCGCGGCCGGCGCTCAAGTCCGCTATGCGCGGCCATCAGCGCGCGCTGTCGCACGGCCAGATCGTCGAGGGGCCGCGCGCGGCCTCCGGGCCCGGCCATAGTCGCGCCGGTAGCCGCACGGACTTCATCCTGCCGCCGGGCCACCGCGAGCCGCTGCCGGCGAGTGCCCAGCCTCGCCTGTCCTCGGTGCGAGGGCACTCCCGGCAGGCGTCGCGCTCCGACTCCATTTACACCCTGCGGCGCGCCTCCGTGGTGGCGCCGTGGCGCCGCGCGGTGTTCTGGCTGATGCGGCGCCAGCAGCCCGCCGTCGACACCAGGCATCTCATCGTTATTCCCAACCACCTCATCCCGGACAAAACTCCCCCCAAGGACCACCCCAACGGACAGAGGTGCAACAACAAAGTCAGGACTACCAAGTACACCCTGCTATCGTTCTTGCCCAAAAACCTCTTTGAACAGTTTCATAGGATTGCAAATGTGTACTTTATATTCATAGTGCTTTTAAACTGGGTGCCGGCTATAAATGCTTTCGGCAAGGAGATAGCTATGTTGCCTGTGTTGTTTGTGCTCGGAGTGACCGCCATCAAAGACTTGTTTGAGGATCGCCGGAGACACCTGTCTGACAAGAGAATTAATAATTCTTTCTGCAGAGTCTACAAAAAGTGAGTAACATTTCATTTGCTTTTGCATTTGCAGCTTTTAATTAACATAATTCAACTATAGATTTATTCAATAGTTGAATTATGTTAGTTAAAATACACATATTATAACCATAATAATTATTTTAAACAAAAGATTACCGAATTACAACAAATGAATAGCCAGGAAATGAAAAACAGTCCTATTACAATTTACATTACAATAGTTATCAAATTGCATCAAACTTTATTCAACTTGCCAAAGCAAACATAAAGGTTTCAATTTCAATATGAATACAATAAATTGAGATAATTCACTTGATATGGAATTACTAAGTACATTTGTTATTCTAATTTTTGCAATTATGATTTCATCTACTATATAAAAAATAAGTCGGGTTTTCCTACCTGACACTATAACTCCAGAACGCACAAACCGATTTCCACGGTTTTGCATTCGTTGGAAAGGTCTCGGGCTCCGTGAGGTTTATAGCCAAGAAAACTCGCGAACGAAGTCGCGGGGGTCAGCTAGTTATTTTATAAATATTTGGGTAGACATACAGAAATATCGATAACAAAAATTGACTCATTTATTCATGCATAATTTCACTATAGATTTATATAAAAACTTGAAACAGAATATGAAAAAAATTGATTTGATTTAGTAAAATTTAAGCATATTAAAAGGTCATTTATTTCTGTACTTCTGCCTGTAAGTAACACAAGTTCATCAAACAATATGAATTTTATATTCACAAACAGTTTATGAATGATATTTTACCTTTTGTAGCCTGTGTACAATTATTACATTGTTACTATCTGTCCTAACAAGTAAAGCATTTTCTGCAATATATTAATAGATTACAATCAGTGACATGAAGTTTTATCAATTACAGGTTTTTGTGCTTTAAACTATTATTAGTATCACATCTTGATAGTGCCAAGTGGTCATACAGTCTAAATATATACAACGTTAGTTTTACTTTGCGCAAAAACCGAAACACGTGTCAAATATTTTTACATTAAAAATACACAAAATTTCAAAAAAATATAATGAAAAGTAACGAAGTTATAAGCTTGTTATGTTGCGTCGTTGTCCTCAAAAAAAATGGTCACCGCAAGCCGTCGCTGCAGCGCCTAGCGATCGACGCGAGTTGAATGACCGCCGCTGTGTGCCGACCGTCAGCTGATGCGCGGTAAATCATTGTGTCTAAGCTTGTAAGATTTCAAAATATTTTTGGACAAAAATATAACACTATATAAAAATGGTTGGATTCGATTTTGTTACTGATTATGAACAAACTACTTTCAGGTTTTGCGTAAAGTAAAACTAACGTTGTATATATAGAAACTGCTATCTTTTGATGTTAGCTGAATAAGTGTTATATTATGTGTTTGGTAGTTATCAAATTGGATTAAGGTTTTAAATCCAAATAACTCTTTGATTTTCCCAGATAAAAGTATCCTTCTCTAGGATGCAAGCTATTTCTGAGCCAGATTTCATCAAGATCAGTTCAGCAGTACCTATCTTCTAAGTACTACATGTTATGTTATTATGTATACCACATTAATTTTAGTATTTAACACAGGTCACATTTAAGTCTAAAATTCTATACTATGAACTAAAAAAATGACTATTCTATTACTTTTTATCTGTTGAGGAGCTCTGTCCTCTATCTCCAAGGACATTCATCAGATCTTAACCAACTTTGAATGGTACGATCCTTAAACATATTATTATTTTATAATTCAACATGGTGGTATTTATAACTACTTTCAATTTTCAAATGAAAGAAAATTGTTGAAATCCGTTAAGAAATTGCGGAGCGATATGCGCCGTGTGGCATCTCTCTTAGAAGAAACTCCGCTGCAAAAAATAAAATCTTTATCGAGAACCGTTTCCTTTTTTTGAGGTCGGTTAAAAAAAACTTTTAAAAACAGATTTGTTTGAAGCAGGTATTCACCAATATATATACAGTGTGTCCGGGATCGAATTAGCGATATTTTAGGGACATATTCTACAACTCATTACCTCTCTGAAAATACCACTTATTAGGGCCTGCCCCCCTCCCCCTCCCAGGGACAGCCATTTCAATTTGGTGTGCGTTTTTGTGGGTATGTGCGCACAAAAAATGTAATAACTCGAAAGTCTGCTGATGCACAGGTCTTCAAATGACCTTATTCGATTGGATACAATATTCTCCATCACTAAATACTAAACAATAGAACAAAATGTTAAAATAACTCGATCAAAAATGCTTCGGAAAAAAAATATTTTTTCAAAAATATTGAAAACTACAAGTTTTTGCTGCATTTTGCAAAAACGAGGTCGTTAAGATTACAGTGTTAAGTATTAAATCGACAGTTTTTGAGATAAACAACAAAACGACATAAAAATTTTGACTGTAAGTTATTTACTTTTGGAGATATTATTGTTTAAACATAACTTAACCGCGAGCGCGTAATTTCTTATGTTATTCGAATGTGGGTTTCCATCGCATACCTCGGGCGATCAGGTAATAATAATATTGTTTTTGATTAGTCAGTGAATGAGGTTAAAACTAAGGATCGGACCCCTACTTCAACTGATTAAATATTCGTATAAAAAATTGAAATATCTGAAATTTTATTTTGTTGTTCCTGGCGAGGAGGCGTTATGATCGCTACTTAAGTTATTACTCATTTTTGTTTGTGATTCAGGTTTGTGAAGTTTGCTAAGTTTAAAGACATGCCTACTCGGTATTATTATAGCCATAAGAGAGCATTTAGATGTCAACTATTCGCCATGGATCGGACGTGGCAGCAATTCAATGGAATGGCCACCTCATTCTCCAGACCTTACACCTTTGGACTTCTTTTTATGAGGACCTATGAAGCAGAAGGTATTTTATATGGTACCAAATACCAGAAAAGAATTATTGGAGATAAAATAAGATTGTATTTGGACATGATCCAACGATCCTCCCAACATGAAGTAACTAGCTAACAGAACAGAAGTGGTAATTTCGGTTTGTGGCGGAAATAACCTAGTTTTTAGGATATCTGATTTGTGTCACATACACAAATCAGAGTTATTGAGTTATTGAGTTTATAACTAACAAAAATTAAATTATAAAGTTAAGATTTTTTACCTTATGTGTAGTAAAAAAATGATGAATCTTTTTGGGTTCAATACTCGTAATTCATGTTTGGGGACGAAGTACTTACAATTACCAATATCTCCAGAAGTAAGTAACTTACAGTCAAATTTTTTATGTCGTTTTGTTGCTTATCTCAAAAGCTGTCGATTTAATACTTAATAATGTGGTCTTAATGACCTCGTTTTTGCAAAATCTAGCAAAAACTTGTAGTTTTCAATATTTTTGACCAATTTCTTTTTATTCCAAAGCATTTTTGATCGAGTTATTTTAACATTTTACACTATTGTTTGGTATTAAGTGATGGAGAATATTGTATCCAATCGAATAAGGTCATTTGAAGACCTGTGCATCAGCAGACTTTCGAGTTATTACATTTTTTGTGCGCACATACCCACAAAAACGCACACCAAATTGAAATGGCTGTCCCTGGGAGGGGGAGGGGGGCAGGCCCTATTAAATGGTATTTTCAGAGAGGTAATGAGTTGTAGAATATGTCCCTAAAATATCGCTAGTTCGATCCCGGACACACTGTATTACTTAGTAGTAATTATAAGTAAAGGTATTAGTGTCTCAGAGCAGGTTCTTTTACAAGCTAAGCTCTGAATTCGTAAGAGTGTATTCTAATGTAATAACCTACACATGTAATGTACGCGAGCCTAACTAATTACTAATTAACTTAGAGCCTTCAGGCCTTTCATTGACCTCTGTTCACACGCATTACTAGTACCTATATGTCACGTTATTTACGTCGCGTGTATGCAGTGTAAACAGGGCCAACTAACTCTTTGGATATGCTAGCCGTAAATGTGTTTTTTCACGTGGTGGGATCATTAGTGCGGCATCTGACGTCATGTCATTTGCATTACTATGGCAAAGAAAAAAATATGGAACCTACCTCTGAAAAAAAAGTCGGTTTACGGGCGATAATTTTACGTGATAACGCAGAGATAGATGCGTCACAAGCCGAACGCTTAGGCCGATCGTGTCTTCTCTATCGCTTGTTTCGCGCTCTCGCTTGCATGCGGTACGTGACAATGAGTCATGTTTTTTCGTGCGTGTAGCCGGTGCGTGTATCGTTCATAGATTTATAAGACGTTATCAGTTATCATCACGTCAAAAAATATACCCTGTACCTACTCATGAAAAAGTAAGTACAATTATATAGATACTAACAAACAAAAAAATAACAATTATACAGGTACTGCTATCACAATCAAATTCGGACTGTTTTATCAACGCCATCGTGAATGCCATCGAACTGACGTCACACGTTAAATTCTACTAACGCGCTCTTCGCCTGATAATGGTTGTTTACGTGCACGTTGTCCGTAATTATTGACGTCACATTTTTAACCCCCGACGCAAAAACGACGGGGTGTTATAAGTTTGACGTGTCTCTGTGTCTGTGTGTGAGTGTGTATTACTGTGTATGTCTGTTCCCCTGTGGCGCTCAAATGGGTGGACCGATTTGAATGCGGTTTTTTTTTGTGGGAAAGGTGAATTAGTCGAAAGTGTTGTTAGCTACGTTTGATGAAAATCGGTCCAAGATGGCCGCCGCTACAAAATGGCGGATTACATATTTTTTCACAACTCCCTTAATATGGGTATCATATGAAAGGGCTTGACTAGTAGAATAGCACTATTACAAATCCAAGATGGCCGCCGCCACAAAATGGCGAATGTCGGGGGTTTTTAAATTTTTAATTTATACTTGTTTATTGAATTACCTATGTTATTAAAAAAAATATAGTTTAGATACGATTTCGTGTCGATGAAGATTAGGAAAAAAACATGTAGGTACCTATTCCCGCACACTTGAGCACAAAAAGATGCATTGAGTATTTGACGTAAGTTTGGTAGCAAAGAGAATATCAAGAGAATTGTCGCGCTCAATGTGCAAGGGTTCAACGGTGCGATTTTTGTAGAACTCTAAATAGTATGCCACTTGAACTGTCTGAACAGGCGTTCAATCAAATTGAAGCAACAAATGCAGCCTTTTACGTTTGTTGAACAAAAATTGTTGATCTATTAAAATAGAACCATGTGAACCCGCTATTAGATGTTGGAAGCTACCTAACCTACCATAACTTATGAGCTGACGTAATACTTTAGTTAGTACCACAGAATAATGAATAAGAGAGAAGTGCCCTTTACATCAAATGGTATGGAAACCTGCTGTCGTTAGTTTGTCCCCACCACTTGCTACAAAATGCTATATTACATACTGATAGGTCAGTGCAAGCAGCACCAGCAAATATAGACTTTATCGTTTAGTACACAGCGTTCAATTTCAATCACCGTACATCACACGTTATCGATGTTGAGCGAAGGCGCCCGTTCCATGAAAAGTCTACGTTTTAGTGAAGGAATATATTTATATAGTACAAGTACCATTGCGTCCTAAGACCGACCGATTCAATGTTTGATTTCTACTAAGCAAGTAATGGTTTTTGTTCATAATGAGATACAGACTTCTCAATTTAACACTTTTTGAGCATAATGTAAATATACAAAGTAATGTTTTCTTGTTTTTTATGGAAAATAACAACAATAACTTGTACTTAAGTGTGAAATGAGATGCCATCTTTCGTGTGATTTACTTTTTTGCTTGATTTTTTTCAAACAACCACTGAACAACACGGCATTTTGTTAAAAATCGAGAGCGGTGAAGCGATCGTTGGACGACATTCGACTAAAGACAAAAACGGTTCTCAGGTGTATTTAACGCCAGAAGAGTTCTCAGGAACCACGCCCCCTTGTCATATCTCTCTTATTCCTTTATCTATGGTTAGTACCTACCTACACAGTTATGATTGATAACTTGTTATCGTTTAAGAAATGACAGAACTTTGTGATCGATGCACGACGTAACTTTGTCCAACAACGTTTTCATGTAAATACGAGTAATACGAAAATCTGCAAAACGAACACGCCAGCTGCTCAAATGTCACGAAGCCGGACGTTTGTGTCGTAAATGCCTTCGAAAGAAAGTAAATATTTTTGTCGTCTAATAGTAAACCTACCTAGTTATATATGATCATTTAATATGTAAACTGTAGTAAAATAAAAAAATCCATATTGTTTTTAGCATCGTAAATCCCTACTCTATACAAATATTATAAATTAGGAAGTCTGTCTGTTGGTTGCCATTTCACGTCTCCACAGTTACCCTTCGATCTTGATGATAACTTTCATCCTGCAGTAGACGGATTATAGGATAATTCTTATCCTAGATAATTAAAAGAGTTCCCACGGGATTTAAAAAAAATCTAAATCCACGAATCGGCATTTACATGGATGATTGACAGTGGCAGAAACGGCAGAAAGCAACAAATTGTACCTATTAGGCAACTAATGTACTCTCATACGAATCAGATTAAATAATTGGATTAACTATGAATAGAAAACTTCTCACATTCTATTTGAAACAGAAAACCTAATTATGTAGCTAATACCACATTATTTAACCTAAAACGCGTCCACATCAGTAAAAAAATTGCGTTGCGTTGCGTGTTGAATGTGGTGCCGGCGTAAGACGCTCTGCAGCGTCTCCTGGTTTAAGCATTTAAGCCTTTAATCATACGAGTAACTACTAAGATAAATATAAGTACTAAGATAAATATAAAACATTTCCTCAAATACAGTCCTCGCGGTTTAATAAGCAGACTTACATGTTGTTAATCACTGCAGAGTGCAGCATAAGGTTGAGGAGTTGGAACTTTTTTTTTGACGTGGCGGACAAGCTTTATGTCTACACCCCCATTCTGCGACCGAACGCGGCAAAACAGAGGTTATGTGGGACTCTCCCCCTGGGGAATGGCGGTATCCGTATACTGCACTAAAAATCACCACGGCTTGTCCCACATGTTGTCTGTGATGGACGTCTGGGGAACCCATTTTATACATCCCAGGCGTTCGGTGCCCCAGCCGGGGCTCCCGCTCGCCTCTGGGCTATTCCTTCCAGAGGCTCGCGCCCTCCAGTAATTTTTAAATTTTTTAATCCAGTATTTTTTTATTTTCATTGGCTATGGCTAACAGTATCCTCGTAGGAAAATTAATTATTAGCCATGTTACCGGGGTGCACCGGCCCGAATACTGCTCTTCCCCTTGGGACTTGGACGTATCCAAGAAGACCAGCAGAACCCAGGCACACTGGGAGGTTACCTGGCTGGCACCCCGAGGAGTTGAAACTTGGAGTACAAAGTTTATACCTGGTAGCCATAATATCTATTTACCATCGGTATATGTCGGCCGATGTTGCAGTAGGTACCACTGCAACATAGGCTTGAGGAGTCGGGACCTAGATTATAGTAAGAAAAGTTTGTAAACAACAAAGTAACTACATATATATATATATACAAAAAACCGCATTTAATTAGCTCCTTCACTTTTCTTAAAAATGGCATTAGACCATACACATGCACGTACACACGCAAGTAACAACACATTATTTACGAACAATCTCGAATATTTTTCCACGTAAACACGTCCACAACACAATAATTTTCGCCGAATACGACGCACAAATTATTATAAGTTAGGGCCTGTGTGGACGAAGATTTATCTAGAAATAAAAATGATACTAGCAGAGATTGTAAAAACCGACAAGCTTTTGGCTAAGTAAGAGTGGTCCAATCTACATAATTCGGTACCTAGTTCATTGAAAATTATTTCTCGTGAGTTACCTAAACTTTCACTTACTTCATATCCGGGTATTCAGTCATGACACTATTCCTACGAGAGAGTATACTACATACTTACTAGTTCCACGATTCCTACAATGTCATGTAGAGATTATTATAATTATTATACTAGCTGATGCCCGCGCCTCTTTCTGCGTGGATTTGGGTTTTTTAGATATTCTTCGGGAACTCTGATTATCCGGGATAAAAAGTAGCCGATGTTCTTCTCCAAGATCTAGTTTATCTCTGTAACAAATTTCGTCAAAATCAGTTCAGTGGTTTAGGCATGAAAGCGTAAAAAACAAAGAAACAAACTCACTTTCGCATTTATAATATCAGTTAGGATATTTCTTAAGTCAAAATGTAGAATATTTTACTTTAACATTTCGGTATAAACCGTTATTAGTGAAATTATACTTTCGGCTATAAATATTTTTTATTCTTATCGGGCATTTAAAGTACATAAAATTATTATCAGACATAATATGTAATTTAAGTACTCACCTATATAAATAAATGAAAAACATTTTAAAACTAGAGTGCATTTAATTGTACCTATCTATGATAACTTAATTGATAACATTGAATTTCTTAGAACTTATAGAATAACTTGAATTATAATGGTAGGTAATGAATACATTAATGATGTCACCAGTTTCAAGGGTCAAAATTTAATTCTAATAGAAATAGAAAGATAGAAAGGATAAAAGGAAAATGAAAAAAGAACAGCAGTTGAGAGAAAGAGAAAACTTGGATTTGCGTTATAGTTCACCTCATTATGATAATTATGATTGCCATTAATTAACAATACCTAGCTCTCTTAGGAAATGAACTAACGAACAAATATATAGGTACAGATAGATACCTACCTGACTCAGAACCACTCGTTAAAGCGAACTTATCTGAATACGATCCTTCAATCGATTGAAATGCCATTCGAAAAATTGCACTAGAGGTACGGACATTTGAATATTCCGCGATCTCGCCTTGCACGAGATCAAAGGCTTTCCTCATCAATGGCAGTTACCATTGGCTGCTATACGCTCGCTAAACCATCACACAGCATGTCTGTCAAACATTTAGATTCGAATTCCGATACTCGCTGAGTTACCTTATTGTATTTTGTTTAAAGTTATCTTAAGTTCTTGACTAGAAAATACAATATACTATGTACATCGCTCCTTACCAGCTTTGTTATTTAAAACGTCAATTATGAAGTCTAAGATTTTTCGAAGTTGTTATTTGTACTGTCATGAATTATCTGTAAAATTCCTGAGTTTTTTTCCGTCTGCAGTATACTATCACTTAATTTTTTTAGGACACCATGAATATTAGAAGAAAACAAGCCTGTCGAATGTTTACAATAATAGTGTATAGTGGCCTACAAAGTTATATTATATACGTCGAAAGCACATAGACCGTATTAAATATTTCGGCCATCATTACTCATATTAGAGTAGGCATACAGAAGCCGTCGTCATAATGGAAACTAAGTATATAATCTTCAGTCAGAACAGTAGAAGTGTTCAATGAATATTTTATCGCAAACCACACAATGAAATTAGCTGTTTCCTTATCTACTCAATAAGTCAACGCATTAGGAAGGGCTCACGGAAGCAAACATTCAACCACAGAAATTGTTGATCAATATTATAGCAGGCAGGTGCAATGTGATCGATGTTCTTGAAATATTTCATATGTTGGCGTGCAAACAAAGTTTCCGCATTAGTCAGTGGGTCAGACGAACCAATTTGGTCGATCAATCATCGCATTTGGTACGATGTGTCGATGCTGACTTTCGACAACCAATCATCAGGCCTAGTTAACACGATACGTTTTGAATGTGAAGGTAAAGCTGAAATGCCCAATGTATATCCAATCATCAATCATCATCTACCAATCATGCTTGGTCGTCGGGTCGTTAGTCAATATTCAGTCCAACATTCGACAGCCGTCTGGTGGTCTAAAGCCTCGTATGTGTAGCGCCAACTTTTTCTATGAACAGTCTTTCGCTTCTAATCATTGCCAGCCGCTTTTCGTCATGTATCCTCGCTTCAACAGTTACTTAGTAAATTGGTTCCAACTAAAAACTAAAGTTCCGACTAAATTGGTTCGTCTATTAGGTAGTAATATTTACTCCGTTATGCAACCTTTACACTTTGCTACTCCGGTAGCGGTATACTACTTGAACGGTACATTCTATATTAAAATTCAGTTAATATAATCTATTTACGTCCGTGCAGGCACTCTCGCGTGAAATAGGTCGTTGCCGATAACAACCACCTTTTCTTGTTTGACTAAAATACAAAAAATAATGTTACAGTGATACGACTATTGTTTCTTGGCTTCTTTATTTATTACAAGCGGATACCCGCGACTTCGTTCGCGAGAATATTGATTTTTGAAAATCACGTGGGAATCATTTTCTTTTTCCTAAGCTCCTTTGAGCTCATACCTTGCTAAAACCTGTTAAAATTTCATTGACGGATGTTTAGGTAGATCAAAATGTAAACATCCGCCAGAGAAAGTCCCATCAAAATCGATCCAGCTTTCCAGAGATAAGCCGGTAATCTTTAAAGTATCCCCTTTCTAACAAAAAAAGAATGAATGAAATCGGACCACGCGTTAACGAATTACAGCTAAGTACACATTTTAAAGTCCCTCTCCCAAGGGAACCGTGCTGAATTTCGGGATGAATTCGGAATGATGAAACACTTAAATCGTGCAAAGTTTCACTTCAATCCATTCAGTAGTTTTTGCGTGATGCGCGCACAAACATACAGACAAACAGACAAAAATTTCAAAAATATCTTTTTTATATTCCGTTGCTTATCTCTAACACTCCCCAGTTATTATTTTGCAAAAATCTTTAATGTACAGATACGGTAATTCTACGATTTTATTATACGTCATGTATAGATGTATAGATAAGAGCTTTTGCAATGCATCGAATAAGAAATATTTCAAACTTTTCTAATAAATAATTCACACAAACCGCAGAGGTACACATGTTCCGATTGTACCAGCTATCAATGTGAGTGCCGGACTATATTGCAGAGTACGTTGCAGAATTTCAAATGAGTTTGAAAATCAGGAGAATGTCCCCATAAAAATAACAAGTCACTCAACTGTCTTTCATACAGAATATCATAGTTTTAACTCAGACCAAAGATTAGGTCTAATGAATTAATCCATAAAGACGAAAGCGTATCGCTTGTAAGTTGTTTTAAACCCGTTACAGTAGCACATACAGCACATAGGTATCAATCATAATATCAAGAGACCGTTAAACCCAGATCTTCTTCTAGCATTAAGCTGCGTGTTTAAAATACAATCGTATTTATACTTGGAACTTGGAACTAGAGCACAGTATAATATTGCCGTGTGAACGAAGCATAACCCGATTATTTCTTTCGTCGACAATAAATAATTAGTTAGGGTGAAATTGGATGGTTTATCTGAAGAAAAGCTTTTTGATGCAAAACGATGAATGACAAAAAAAGCTATCATTACAAAATCGAGAATGATAACTTGGTTAAATTATTGTTTATAACTGATTTCACCGACAATCCCCAAATAGAGAACACCAAATAATTAGGTGGCTGAACAACGAATTGATTTTCACGAACGTTTAAGGCCGTTCACACGCCGTGAAAAATTACGGTTACGGTAACACGGTCGTCAGTGTTGTATGGAACACAATGTAAGATTGTTAACAGGCACGGTTTACATGACACGGCGCCGCCCGCGCCGCCGCCGTAGTACCGCACGGCGGAATCTAACTGCGCGCGGCGGCTAAACAAGCTCCCATACCGTAACCGTAATTTTTCACGGCGAGAGGCCTAAGAGGCGAAGTCCCTAGGTCGCTAAGAGATCCTTAAGAGATCGTTTAGGTACCATCGGTGAAAACGAGC
Source organism: Melanargia galathea (assembly GCA_920104075.1). Taxonomy (NCBI): domain Eukaryota; kingdom Metazoa; phylum Arthropoda; class Insecta; order Lepidoptera; family Nymphalidae; genus Melanargia; species Melanargia galathea. Next base: position 5,469,721 of record OV049866.1, on the reverse strand, counting down.
ATTCGACCCTTTTATGGTGCTCCATGGATGAAAATAGTGAACACAATAAAGAACCTTCTAATTCTGGCTTTAATAAAGTGTTCGATATGAATTGGGTATCTATTTAATTGATTCTATGCGAAGTTTAAAGGTCGACCTTGGTGTCTTGAAACCTATATTGAATTAGGTAGATTCATTAAGAACTAACGTGTCATAGGGTCTTAAGTAGTTAACGATGACGCGTCGATAATAGTTATTGTAATCATCGTGTAAATTATGCTTTGATAAGTGTCGGGATCACTAGTGAAGTGTAACTATATATGTAAGGTACTTATTATTTAATTATGACGTAAATACATAGGTATCTACTATCTATGTCTTTCTGTTGGTAACTCCAAAACAAAATTAATGTTATCTAGTAGTGGCTCAAACATTATTACTTTAAATGATAATTAATTAGTTATTTTGTGGTTTATTGAACTCTCAATCCGTTTCATATATTAGTAGGTATACTAGTTACCTCCTTACGTAAAAACTCAAAACAATTAGTTAATAGGGCGTGTTTTACCACCTTCTGATAAGTACCGGATAAGCTATCTACAACTTTTGTCTTTCTCACTTGACGTAAAGTAAGAAAGTGACAAAATTTACGTTTAGGCTATCCGACACTTACCAGAAAATGGTGAAACAAGCCGTTAATGTCCTAATATATAATTTAATAAATATAGTACCTACTTAGGTACCTATTTAATTATTTATTATCAGCTCGATAGTATTGAGTAAATGTAAATAAACCACAGCGGTGATAGGCATAGCTTAGTGGCAAAGAATTGCACCTAGTGGTTAACACTCCGGCCTCCCTTTCGGGAGAAACGAGTTCTATCCCCGGCACTCTACGGAACCTCTAACTTTTTAACTCTCGGACCTCTAACTATTAAAATATCACTCCCTTTTACGGTGAATTAAAAACATCGTGAGGAAACCTGCATGCCTGAAATTTCTCCATAATGTGAAGGCATGTGAAGTCTACCAATCCGCACTTGGTTAACGTGGTGAGTGGTGACCCCTTTCATTCTGAGAGGAGACCCATGGCCTCTTGTGGGCCGGTAATGTGTTGATCATTATGATGATGATGATGATAATGATAGTAAATAACTGCTTAGTTACTTTAAATTAAGTAACCAACTTGAATATAGGTACGTATTAAATGTAACAACGAACGGCGTGGAAGCCGTATTACGTGGTCTCTCACGTAACAATCGCTGGGTGTAAACTACCTTAATCCTATTAAAGTGAGGTCAACCCTTCAGATTTACGGAATATTTGTACGGTAAATGTGAAAATAAAACAACGTTTAAAGGTTCTACGTTTCCTTTGTCGCCGACAAAGTACCTACCTAACAATTTTTAATTCCGACCCCTCGCTTTTTTTCCTTCCTAACGAATATAAAAAAAGCATAAAAAGCCAACAAAACCATAATGACTTGCGGGAAAATTATAATCAAGGACAACGGTGTTTTGCGGTTCCATTGTTCCACGTTGCGAAATACGAGAAGGTAGACCTACCGTAAGTCTTGGGCTTGTCATGCACCGGTGCATGATTGGTGAACTTTCTGGTGTCATATTTAACGTCACAAAGTGTTTTTAACCCCAGACGACGCAAAAACGACGGGGTGTGTGTGTGCGTGTGTGCGTGCGTGCGAGCGTGCGTGAGTGCGTGTGAGTGTGTGTGTGTGTGTGTGTGTGTGTGTGTGTGTGTGTGTGTGTGTGTGTGTGTCTGTGTATGTGTCTCCGTGTGTGTGATGTGTGTGTGTGTGTGTGTCTGTTCCCCTGTGGTGCGCAAACGGGTAGACCGATTTGATTACGGTTTTACGGTTTGAAAGGTGAATTAGTCGAGAGTGTTATGTTTATGCTATGTTTGATGAAAATCGGTCCAAGATGGCCGCTACAAAATGGCGGATTACATATTTTTCACAACTCACTTAATATGGGTGGGTATCAAATCAAAGGGCTTGACTAGTAGAATAGCACTATTGCAAATCCAAGATGGCCGCTGCCACAAAATGACGAATGTCGGGGGTTTTTTAATTTTTTCATTTAAGTACATACTTGTTCTCAGTGAGCATGATTCACGAATCTGTCACATGCTCCGAGCTTACAGAAATCAGAATTCCAATCGTGGTTTATGGTACTTAGTTAGCTCAATTTAGAAGCAGATCAATGAATTATAAATAGTTGTAAAATTACCCAGATGATGTGACTGCAAGCTGACCAAACGAATGGAATCTGAATTCTGAAACATGTTTGTTTAATTAATCCCCGACGCAAAAACGATGGGGTGTTATAAGTTTGACGTGTCTGTGTGAGTGTGTATGTGTGTGTGTGTCTGTCTGTTCCCTTGTAGCGCTCAAACGGGTGAACCGATTTGAATGCGGTTTTTTTTTTGTTTGAAAGGTGAATTAGTCGAGAGTGTTGTTAGCTATGTTTGATGAAAATCGATCCAAGATGGCCGCCGCTAGAAAATGGCGGATTACATATTTTTTCACGACTCCCTTAATATGGGTATCAAATGAAAGGGCTTGACTAGTAGAATAGCACTATGCAAATCCAAGATGGCCGTCGCCACAAAATGGCGGATGTCGGGGGTTTTTTAAATTTTTAATTTACACTTGTGTAATCCTACTTCTTCTCGCAATGAAATGCTGATGAGAATGTCGTGGACGACCCGGCGAAGCGGGCGGAGCTCCACCCATCCCTATTACATCCATTTAACGTCCCACTGCTGGACATAGACCTCTCTTATTGGAGAGAGGGATTTATATCTTAGACTCACCACGCTGCTCAGATGCGGATTGGAGGACTTACTGGTGGAAAAAAGAGACAAGCGTTCCATTCGATCCAGGTGGGTTATTCTGTAACTTGGTTACCAACTGAAAATATAAAGTGTTTTCATGAACTCACACAGTAAAGCAGCAATGTATATCGAACTTATTCGTTGGCAACTATTTTCAGTTGGTAACTAAGTTACAGAATAACCCCCCAGATCGTTGGCAAACAGCGCTTTACTGGCAGGAAAATTTGTATACGCGGCGTCACAACATGCCATGCCAGCGACGCTATCCTCGCCAGTCACTGAATCAATGAAAAAGCTCGCTGTCGTTTGCAAACAATTCTACGGTATATAACTAGACGTTTGTTTACCATGTTCGCAGATGATGTGCTAAAATTAGCAATTAACACACCCTCCTCTGCTCCATATGGGCACGTGTGTCCTTTACTTCAAGGTGAACTTGTGTAGTGCGTGTTTTAATTATACCTATCTAATATTAGAAGAACTGTAAACTCATGGTTACAAAAAAGATTAGTCGAGCCCATACATACGTATATATATCGAAAATATATTATTTGCCTCCCGGAACTTCTATATCAAAAACTTAAGAATTGATATAAATTAATTTTGAAATATGTAATTTTGAAATATTTAAGGACTTGAATCCAATAAAGCCCTGCACAGACGACGACTATTTACACTCCCTTGTTCCATCGTGTGAGTTATACGATACAGTTCTGTGTTCAGTGCAACAA